>JAWRVZ010001006.1:0-46964 GCA_037043235.1 Rhodeus uyekii
CCCTAACCCCCTTGGACTTACCCCCTAACCCCCTTGGACTTACCCCCTAACCCCCTTGGACTTACCCCCTAACCCCCTTGGACTTACCCCCTAACCCCCTTGGACTTACCCCCTAACCCCCTTGGACTTACCCCCTAACCCCCTTGGACTTACCCCCTAACCCCCTTGGACTTACCCCCTAACCCCCTTGGACTTACCCCCTAACCCCCTTGGACTTACCCCCTAACCCCCTTGGACTTACCCCCTAACCCCCTTGGACTTACCCCCTAACCCCCTTGGACTTACCCCCTAACCCCCTTGGACTTACCCCCTAACCCCCTTGGACTTACCCCCTAACCCCCTTGGACTTACCCCCTAACCCCCTTGGACTTACCCCCTAACCCCCTTGGACTTACCCCCTAACCCCCTTGGACTTACCCCCTAACCCCCTTGGACTTACCCCCTAACCCCCTTGGACTTACCCCCTAACCCCCTTGGACTTACCCCCTAACCCCCTTGGACTTACCCCCTAACCCCCTTGGACTTACCCCCTAACCCCCTTGGACTTACCCCCTAACCCCCTTGGACTTACCCCCTAACCCCCTTGGACTTACCCCCTAACCCCCTTGGACTTACCCCCTAACCCCCTTGGACTTACCCCCTAACCCCCTTGGACTTACCCCCTAACCCCCTTGGACTTACCCCCTAACCCCCTTGGACTTACCCCCTAACCCCCATATTAGGTCTCAAAGCTACATTACCTCACCAGACACAGAACTCACTCCAAATTTCACACTTTGCCATCACAAGCTATGGCCAGAACAGACAGTCGCAACTGATCCCCAGAATTGAACTACATACACTAATCCATAATGGTTTAATAACAGACCTAAACCTGACTAAATGCACACAAAACCATGCCAAAATTCCCAAAGGCTGAATCTGGACTCTTATAAACCACATCACCTTGTGGGACATGTTGAGACTTGCACACAAACCAAATTTAAGACATCTGACCCCTTGTAGTCACAAGCTATGGCCAGACGAGACAATTAGTCGTGACTAATCCTCAGTATTGGACTATCACCTAACCTAAAAACAATTCCAAATAGTCACACTAACATTTGAACAAAGTGACTCAATTTGTCCATTAATCAGAAACCATAAAAGATATAAAAAGTGGGATATTAAAAACAAGATAATTTTACAAGTGTGACTGTTGTACTAGGAGAAAAAAAGGGCAGAAGTCGAGAGCAACCACAAAGAAAAAAATACCAGCCTGTAGTAACATTAAAAATTAAATTGAGCATAATTACATCAACAATTAGAAAAATAAAAAAAGAATTGAAGTGAAAACCGCACAACAATTTCAAACAGTCAATTTATCGGTTTATTAATTACGAAGGATATAAGTAAATGGAACACAAAAGGGCAGAGTATTACAAAATTGAAAATACAAGAATAGGGTAATAAGGCAAAAACAAAACAAGTTATTTTCAACTTCATTACACTAAAAATTGTAACAAGAAAAATAAATGAAAATATTAAATGTGAACGGAGAAATACCAATTTCAAACATGACAACTACATAATGTAACAAATGTTTAGATATGCTCAGACAGTGGCACAAGATTATATACACAAGACATACAGATTTAACAGTTTTACACTAAAACCATAAAGAATGCAATACTTATTTCTTTGACAACCACAACTCAAATTAATATTACATAAATCCCAGATCTGCTGGGCACCCATTTTACTGAGCAAGAAAATCAAATAGGCTGGAATACAACAGATGAAGATAAGACTTAAAGCAACAAATGGGTGTGATATTACACAAGGTAAATGTCTTATACAGCTTTAAAAGACAATGAGACCAGGGTGACAATGAGATGTGGAAAAATAAAGCCATTTAACATCCATTCTTCAGTCATTGTGGTAGTAAATGTAGCGTGCACGTGTCTGACGTGTCACACTTGATAATACTCAATATGGGCCTAGGTATCAGAAGAAGGGCACGGCTTCTGGAGAGAGGATGGCAACAAAGTAGGCAAATAACCACTGCAAAAGTTTTGAAATTTTATATTAAAAGTCAATTAATTATTATTGCAATATATTAAAAAACACATTTATATACATACAAATCAAAGAAGAAATAAAACTTGAAGAACCCAAACAGTATCAGTCAGAATACACAACTAATGAAAAAAAACAGTCAATAAAACAAAACATTCAACAGAAGATAGGAATAGAAATCACTCTCAATTACAATTCAATTACTCCACAGAATTAATCAGTCCCTCAAAATAACGGTTATTTCGTGTGAATCAACCGTCCAAGGTTCAATGAGTTGATTCGTTCAAGTCCGTGAACTAAATGATTCGATTCACTGTCCAGCTCAAAATCAGTCTTTCCTTGGGGTTAAAAAATAAAAATAGAGAAAGGGAAATAAATAAAGAAATCTCAACGGGTCCAAGTCCTGCTCTTCCTAAAGGGAAAAGAAACCTGTCCTACCCGTTTTGTCGAACTCAAATGCACCGTTCATAAATGAATCGGTTCCGGGTGGCTCGCCTTATTCATATGCTCAGTTGCATCTCCTGAGGTAAATCTCACAAAAAAACCCAGCCTTACAGAAACAAAAGGCAGAAATAATAATCAATACACATTTTCAATTAACATTTTACCAAAACAACGTTTAAATAACATTAACTGAACATTACAACACTTATTGAACACTGAAACTCCTTTTCTTCAGAAAATTTACTCCCGTTTGTCCCTTTACTGGTAACCTAGGTTACATAAACATCAAGCAGATTCATACACAGAACAGAATCACCCTTGTAAAAAAAAAAAAAAAAATATATATATATATATATAGAAATTAAAATGAATCAAAAAAGGGGCCAAACTATCTAAACCCCAAGCACAATTGTTTACAAATGTAAAGCAGAGATTAAAGCATAAACAATTCAGGTTTACAATGTTCATACACAGCTTCATTAAACAATGGCATCAAACAACATTTATAAAAATGGCACAATACACGAAACAGGGATACTAATACAAGAATCACAAATTTAAGTAAAAATTTGTGCATGCACTAACAGTCAAACAAAACCTCAAAAAAGGAGCATTCAGGGGGAAACTGAGGAAAGACAAATGAAAACTGTCAAAAACTAAAGGCAAAAATGCTGCATACAAAAGCAAGTCAGAGAAAAAAATAAAGCTCAACACTAGTCAGTACTTAACGTTTTAAAATAAGAGAGTTAAATCGTGACCAGGCCATAAAACTGCGTAGTCATTAAAGCAATAAAAAAACAGAATCCCAAATTAAACTTGCAGGGGAAGAAAAAAAAAATAAGTTAACTGTGCACATACAAAGGTTACAAGTAGACATGTCTTAATTACAACTGGTAAAAACTACCAACAAAAAACTCGCACATTCTACAGGAGTAATACAAGAGGGAAATCAGGGCAGAGGTTCATGAATAAGGCAGCAAAAGAGGGGCATGAGTAAGAACAAAATATAAATTGGACCTGTAATAAGGGAGAGGGTGCATGAAAAGTCCAAAGACACAACGGCATTTAAAAGGAACAAAAAAAAGGCACAAATGCAGAGGAAATTAGGACAATGCATACTCAACTCAATTTATACATCAAGTTGCCAAACAGTCTTCAATACACCATCAAAATGCATACATACAAAAGCACAATTAAAGTCATTTTTAGTGTTTTCAAGCTGGTTAAGTTTGGATTCTATAAAAAGAAAAAAAGACACTGGCAAAGTTACAACTATAAATTTGTAGTGACAGGAGCATATAGTGTACACTGTGATGAGAACTCAGACAGATTTGAATTCTGCAAAGCTACTATATGAAGTAGTATATATACACACTATGAAGCACTTTTCCTGTTGACTGTCGGGAGCGGTGGACCTATCGGGGCTTGCGGAGTGGGACAGAGCCGCCAAGTTGGCAACTGAAATGTTTTTATTTTCGGGAGCTTCTGGGATGGTAAGGTCGACCAGTTGATCGCGATAGAACGGCAACCAAAGATAGACGGGTTGGCGACCACTGCTCTAGATGGACTGCTCTGTAACGGTGACACAAAATGACAGGAATTCCATTCACCATCCATCTCATCTTAGTCACTTACCTGAGATGAAACCGCTTTGCCCATTCCTCACCACCCCTGTTCACACCAGAGCAGACTGTAATACTTACCTGAATCCAGTCACTTTTGTCCTCATGGATGCAGGGTCAGTTTCTCTATTGTCTGCAGCCTGACATCCATGAAAGGTTTACCTACCCCAAGGGAAACTGAACTACTTACAACAAGTTTAGGAATTATAGACCGTCTTCTTGAAAATGGTTTCAGACCAGGGATCTCCAGGTTAGCTCGAGTATGAAAATCATTCTGCAAACTCCTGGAGTCTTAGATTGGTGCAGATTATGTCCTACATACAGTGGTCCTTTCACCCTATAGAAACACAAAGGGCTGTCACTTAAAGATTAAACTTACCCTCTCACTATTCTTGTAGTTCTCAAAGGGTCTGGTGCAGCTGATGGTCCCAAGTGTTGGATAGAGGGCCAGTATAGTACTCCATTTCACCTTGGACTCAAGATGGCAGGGAGATCAGCTAGAATATCTCAATGACAAACCAGAAAAAAAAAACTTGCCACATGACAGTACACTTAGTTTCATGTTGTCTACAGTGACAAATCTGCATAAGCAGCCCATGGGAGGGGGGGGGGGGTTGTCAGATGCACCAGGACCCCAACACTCTGCACCCGTCCCCCAGCAGTCAAAAACACCATCTTATGGCATATGAGTTGCACAACTGAAAAAGGGAGAGTGGAGTGTTTCAATGCTACACTGTTACCTTTCCTTTATCCAGATTCTCATTTGTCATTTCATTCATCCCCAGTCCCACTACCTGAAAATAACCTATTTCAAGCCAAGTGCTTTAACTTGTATGTTACTGAGGGAAATCAGTTACAGGTCGGTTTAATCACAATGAACTACTACAATTTTAAAAATGTAAAAGTATGAACATGAATGCTGAATTAAGATTGGTATCCAAGACTAATGCATAGTTTCAAACAAGTCACATAAGGCAGTCAGAGCATGAAAAGCTCGGAAGAATATAACAAAGCTTTTAAAAAAAAAGACAGTACGAACAGTAAAGTCAGGTTATACAGAATAAGTTACACAAATGGAAGGAACAAACAGAGGAAAGGGTCAAAACAAATGACAAGCAAAACAAAGTATAAAATATAAAAACTTCAGATAAAATAGATTGAAAAAAAAAATGCTGTGACATGGTATACATGCAACAAAGTAAAAGAAAAAAAAAAGAGCCCTGGTGAAGTCAGTCTCGGTGGAGGGTGTTTGTTGCCACTAACAAGTTTAAAAATACAAAGAAAGCATTAAACACTAATCAAAAAGGATAAGTGACTGATCAATAATTTGGACCCAATGACCTAACCCAGGATGAGGCACCCTCCATGGGGTGGGCAAGGGAGGATTGCCCTAACCTGAGAGCTTTGGGCTTAACTCTTTTTTGGGAGGGGGGGGTGGGTTGGAGAATTCATGTATTTAACCCCTAGCCTGCATAAGACAGTCTCCCTGAATTGCATGCCATAATTTAAATTAAGACCTGGGTGTCTGCAACCAACCCATCTATTGGCTTTAAACTGCCCAGCACCATCCTCAGTACTTAGGCGCATCAACATTGATCTAATCTCTAGAGCTTTTCAGTGTGTTACATCTGCATGTTTGGAGCAAACTAGCCAGGGATCAACAGTTTCTTAAACAGTCCAGAGTCACCCTCTCTGGTCTCAGGCATGTCATCTCCGCTTGACCGTCTGGTCATTTCTGTCCACAACCAACCTGGGACCTACTGGCTTTAAGCTCTCCAGAGTGCACCTCTCTGGCATGAGGCACATCAGTACCTCAGTCTGAAACCATCCGTGTAAACCTGGGGTGTCCGCAACCAACCGGGGGTCTACTGGCTTTAAGCCATCCAGAGTGCACCTCTCTGGGCTGAGGTACATCAGTACCTCAGTCTGATAAACTAAACCTGGGGTGTCCGCAACCAACCGGGGGTCTACTGGCTTTAAGCCATCCAGAGTGCACCTCTCTGGGCTGAGTTACATCAGTACCTCAGTCTGATAAACTGTCAACCTGGGGTGTCCACAACCAACCGGGGTCTACTCACTTTAAGCCACTCGGAGTGCACCTCTCTGGACTGAGGTACATCAGTACCTCAGTCTGAAACTGTCAACCTGGGGGGGTCTGCAACCAACCGGGGTCTACTCACTTTAAGCCACTCGGAGTGCACCTCTCTGGACTGAGGTACATCAGTACCTCAAGTCTGAAACTGTCAACCTGGGGGGGTCTGCAACCAACCGGGGTCTACTCACTTTAAGCCACTCAGAGTGCACCTCTCTGGGCTGAGGTACATCAGTACCTCAGTCTGATAAACTAAACCTGGGGTGTCCGCAACCAACCGGGGGTCTACTGGCTTTAAACCATCCAGAGTGCACCTCTCTGGGCTGAGGTACATCAGTACCTCAGTCTGATAAACTAAACCTGGGGTGTCCGCAACCAACCGGGGTCTACTCACTTTAAGCCACTCAGAGTGCACCTCTCTGGGCTGAGGTACATCAGTACCTCAGTCTGATAAACTAAACCTGGGGTGTCCGCAACCAACCGGGGGTCTACTGGCTTTAAACCATCCAGAGTGCACCTCTCTGGGCTGAGGTACATCAGTACCTCAGTCTGATAAACTAAACCTGGGGTGTCCGCAACCAACCGGGGGTCTACTGGCTTTAAACCATCCAGAGTGCACCTCTCTGGGCTGAGGTACATCAGTACCTCAGTCTGATAAACTAAACCTGGGGTGTCCGCAACCAACCGGGGTCTACTCACTTTAAGCCACTCAGAGTGCACCTCTCTGGGCTGAGGTACATCAGTACCTCAGTCTGATAAACTAAACCTGGGGTGTCCGCAACCAACCGGGGGTCTACTGGCTTTAAACCATCCAGAGTGCACCTCTCTGGGCTGAGGTACATCAGTACCTCAGTCTGATAAACTAAACCTGGGGTGTCCGCAACCAACCGGGGTCTACTCACTTTAAGCCACTCAGAGTGCACCTCTCTGGGCTGAGGTACATCAGTACCTCAGTCTGATAAACTAAACCTGGGGTGTCCGCAACCAACCGGGGGTCTACTGGCTTTAAACCATCCAGAGTGCACCTCTCTGGGCTGAGGCACATCAGTACCTCAGTCTGAAACTGTAAACCTGGGGTGTCCGCAACCAACCGGGGGTCCATTCGCTTTAAGCCATTCAGAGTGCATCTGCAGTTAGGCACATCAGTATTTTGCCTGATCTTCTGATTCTTTCTGTCAGTGTTAACTGTAAGGGATTTAGTTGTAGCCAGGAGCTTTAACTTGATATTGCTTTGAGAAAAAAAAACCTATTTACTAATCCTTGTGAAGTAGGAACTTTTTTAAAGGTTTAGTGCTTGAATTAAATAACCCTAACCCTAAGTAATAAACTTTACAAGAGGAACTGAAATGAAAGTCACTGCATAAACATGTAGAGAGACAAAAAAAGACCATCAAGATAAGTCACAAGATAAGCCACAATGACAAAAAATGACAAGTGAAATATGTGCAAATAGAAGGGTTGTTGAGACCGTAAAAAAAGTGGTAATTAATTGTATGCAGCACATTAAAGAGTATGGAACATTTTAAGTACATGTTGATTCTGCAGTTCCACTGACAGTCCTGAAATCCTGTCAAAGACTCCTGATTCTGTTACCAGAGCCAGTGGAATAATAATACGTCATTACATTTATATAGCGCTTCATCATAGACACTTAAAGTCACTTTACATGGAAGGAATATCCACAACCGCCACTAGAGTGCAGCATCCACCTGGATGCAACGGCAGCCATATTGTGCCAGAATGCTCACCACACACCAGCTTATTGGTTACGAGGAGATCGAGTGATGAAGCCAATCCGAGCATGGGGATGGTTAGGAAGCCATAATGGGCAGATTTGGGCACGTTGCTGGGGTTAAAACCCTAATCTTGCAAAAGACATCTTGGGATTTTTAATGAACACCGAGTCAGGACCTCAGTTTAACATCTCATCCGATGGACTGTGCTTGTTGCAGTACAGTGTCCCCCATCACTATACTGGGGCATTAGGACCACATAGACTAGTGGGTGAGCAACGCCTGCTGGCCTCCTAACACTACTTCCAGCAGCAACCTAGTCATTCCAAGCAGTCTCCCATCCAGGAAATAACCCAAACAAGGGACAATGCATTAAGACAAATAATTAGGTGCATAAAAAGGGTATTAATTTCTGTATATATGCATAAGTAAAAAAAAAAAAAAAAGTCTGAGACTAGTCTGAGAAGCGCACTAGGAGACACTACAGAAAACAGCAGTAATATGGTATTACACAGCATGTTACTTACAGAATAGAATGAGATCAGGTGCTGACAATTAGAGGCAACTTCAGCTGAATAAAAATAGCTCTTAAAATTCAAATCCAAACAGAGGGAATGGACAAAAAAAGGCACAAATGCATGAATGGCAGAAATAAAAACGAGCATGAGGGAAAAGCAAATGAATAAAGAATGCAAAAAAAACCTCAAGTTATAAAAAAAATTAAGAACTTTGTGGCATTAACGAAATAAGACAAATACAAAAAAGGTAAATTATGACATTATTCAAGTCAAATTAAACTTTTAAAATCATGGTACTTGTTATTGATGCATTACTTTTCACTTAAAGGGTTTACCAATTTTAGGGTTAATTTTAATTATATAGGTTTTTAAAGATGTATAGAATCAATTTATTAAATCAATGACGATATGCTTAAACAACCACTTCAGTTTAATCTCATTTGCTTCTAAATCGCTTCCATTCTCACAGTAAATCCACTTTGAAAAAAAAAACTGAAGTTACATGCTTTAAACAAAAGTTGGATAGAGCAAGACTAACAGAAGGCAGAAGTACAAGGTAATAAAGTGAAACAAGCAAAAGCGACAAGGGCAGATATAATACAGGGGGAAAAAAAGGTTAAAGTTATGGGACTTTTGAAACTGGCATAAGGGCAAAAAGGTCAGTCCTACCATAAACAATAAAGTATCACTGACAAACAGAAAAAAATAAAAAAAGTTTAGGAACTATGGCTTGCCTTTATGATCCAACCTGGAGGTCCCTGGTCAGAGACCAAGAATATGGAAATCATTCAAAACTCTTGGAGTCCTAGATTGGGAAGCATTCTCTTAATAGCCAGCAGTCAAGCCAAAATTGTAAAAATGGAAGGAACAAAGGGTCATAAAACAAACGACAAGCAAAACTAAAAAAAAAAAAGTGTATAAAATACAAACCAGAAATAAAATGGATAAATGAATGAACAAATAAAAGGGCGTGAACAAATAAAAGGGGCAGAGACATATGGTATACATTGACAAAAATAAAAAATAAAAGTCAAGTAAACAAACCAAGTGGCCTGGTGAAGTCAGTCTGGGTATATTGGCTTTAAACTGCTCAGAGCCAACCTCTGTGCTTAGGCACATCAACCATTTAATCTCTGGATCTTTTTGGTCCGTTAAACCAGGGTGTTTGGAACAAATAGGGTTTCTTAAATTGCCCCGAGTAACCCTCTCTGGTATCAGTAAAGTCATCTCTGCCTGATTCTCTGGTTATTCTGGTCATTTAACCTGGGAGTCCACAACCAATTAAGAGCTGTGGTTAAACTACCCAGAGTGCACCTCTCTGGGGTGAAGGACATCAGTACCTCAGGCTGAAACCATGTCAGTTTTAACCTGGGGTGTCTGCAACCAACCTGCGGTCTACTGGCTTTAAGCCATCCAGAGTGCCTCTGTGATAAGGCATCTCAGTATTTTGCCTGATCTTCTGGATCTTTGTCAGTGTTAGCTGTAAGATTTAGTTTTAGTCAAGAGCTTTAACTTGACATTTCTTTGAAGAAAAAAAAAAAATAAGCAAGCAAAAAAATAAAGGCTTAGAGCTTGAATTCAATACAAGGATACTAGGAAAAATGCAGAATAAACTAACTTTTATTATTAAACTTTAATAATAAACTTTACAAGAAGCACTTGAAAAATGTTACTGCATAGACAAAAATGGACCATCAAGAAAAGTCACTAGTAGGAAGAAAATAAAGGGACAATACAGGACAGGATCATAAGCCACAATGATAAACAAAAATAAAAAGTGACAGTAAGTGCAAATAGAAGGGCCATTGAGACAGCGTAAAAGGTGGCAATTAATTGTATGCAGTACATTAAAGAATATGAAACATTTTAAGTACGTTGACTCTGTAGTTCCATTGACAGTCCTGAAATCCTGTCAAAGACTCCTGATTCTGTTACCAGAGCCAGTGGAATGAGGTCAGGGGTCAAATTTGGGTTAACAGATCTATCCTTCAAATCAACCAGTTTCAATTGCTGGAAGGCAAACCCATTACTATATGCATATTTATAAACTAACAGCACAGACGTAATATGAAAGGGGGAATAAAGGCACAAGCACAGTTAATACCATAATGAAAATGGCAACCAACCCTTGTAGTCAAAGTGTCTGCAGGATTTAAGGTAAAACAGAGTAGTGACCTGCAATCACCACATTCAGTCTGACTAATTAGGCCATGACTGCCCCCCCCCCAAAAAAAGTCACAAGATTTAAGCTGATACAAGGGGGCAATATGACCAAGAAACTTAAGATAAGGGCAAATTCTCCACAGAGAATGTGAACAAACTATACAAAAAAAGTGACCGTTGCTATAGACAAGTTGAACAAACAGGGAAGTAACAAAAGCTAGGTAAAGTAAAAAAAAAAAAGTAGAAGTACAACATAAAGAATGAACGTTAAAGAGAGCATTGAGACTTAACTAAAAAACATGAAAAAATATAAACAGTTTACACTTAAATTGAGCAAAGAAAAGTCAAAATCAAGGGAGGGATCCCAACAAGGGACAATGTATAAAGCCATAATCAGATATATAAAAAGGATATTAAAATTAATCTTTATGCATGCATGTTTAAGCAAACACAGACCAGTCTAAGAAACATTAGGAGACACTACAGAAAGCAGTTGTTATGTGGTATTACACAGCGCATATTACTTACAGGAACAAGATCAGATGCTGACAATTAGAGGTAACTTCGGCCAAATAAAAATGATAAGGTTAAAATGGCTCTTAATTCACATACAAACAGAGGGAATTGACAAAAGGCACAGATGCATGAACAAAAACAAAAATAAAAGGAGCATTAGGAAAATGAAACCACAAACCAGAGGAGATAATGCAAAAAAAAAAAATGCATAAGGACCATTTATAAAGAAAAACTTGGTGGCATTAAAGATGACAAATACATAAAGGGAAATAAGGACATTACTCAAGTCAATTTATACAAAGTTGCCAAACTGTCTTTTCATACTTGGGTTTTGATTGATTCATTACTTTTTCCCTTAAAGGAATTATCAATTTTAGGGTCAAATTTTATTATATAGAGTTTAAAAAAAATTATTGATTCTACACAAACACTATAAGAGTCAGCCACTTCAGTTTTATACCATTTGCATCTAAATCCTTTTCATTCTCATAGTAAATCCACTTTTGAAGAAAGTTAAATGCTTTAACAAAAGTTGAAGAGCAAGATTAACAGAACACCGGTAGAACTATAAGGTAATAACGGTAAAAGTAAAAGCAACAATGACCAAAATACAGGGAAAAAAAAGGGTTAAAGTTATGGAATAAATGTGACTTTTGAAACTGGGGTTGGGGTTAGGTCAACCAGTCAATCAATTGACCAATTGAGCCAAAGACCTGACCACTTAAGTTTCTCCACATTTTCATAACAAAAGCAAAAATGAAACACTGAGCATGACTGCCAGTCCATCAAGAAATTAAAGCAAGCTGAAATTTTGTCTTTCAAACAAAGGCAAAATTGTCCATTCATCTGGATGGACTGCTCTGCTACTGGTGGCACAATATGACTCTGGAACTCCATTGATTCACTACCCATCCCATCTTAAAGTTTCCTAGACACCTACCTGATGTGAAACTCCTTTGCCCATTCCTCACCACCCCTGCTTACACCAGAGTGGACTAACACTTCCCTGAATCCAGAGTCACATATCCTCATGGCTGAAGTGGATTCATGCAGCCTGAAACCCATGACAGGTTCATATTCCCCAAAAGAAACTTAACCTCTTCCAACAAGTTTAGCAATTATTGCTTCCCTTTTGTTCAAACCTGGAGGTCCCTGCTCTGAGACCAAGAGTTTGGAGATCATTCTGCAAACTCCTGGAGTCCCAGTTTTGGAGTGTTCCCTTATTAGCCAGCAAGATAGCCAAGTCATGAGGGACAAGCCACACTACGGACAAATATGCATACAAACCTGGGCAAAAAAAAAAAAAAGTCCAGGTGCAATGCTGCAAATTAAATCCTAGACAGTGGTCCTGTCAACCTGTAAAAATGCAAATGGCTGTCACTTACAGATTAAACCTACCACATTCTCACAGATCTGGCACAGCTGATGGTCCAAACAGGTTTGGATAAAAGGGCCAGTATAGTTCTCCATTCCATCTTGGACTCAATGCAAGGAGATAAGCTAGATTATCTCAGTTTAAGAAGGACACAAACAAAAAACAAAATTTAAAAGCTTGTTGGAACCACATGACAGTACCCCTAGTTTCATACCAGTCATTCAAACCAACCTGAGGCAGACACAGTCCACAGTGACCCTAATCTGCAGGAGCTACCTGGGGGGGGGGGGGGGGGGGGGTTGACCACAGATGTGCCAGAACACTCAGCTCATCCATCTGAACACCAACTCTCCACACCTGTCACCAAAAAGTCAGACACATCTTGTGGCATGCTTACAAGTTACAGAACTGAAAATAAGAGATTGGAGTGATTAAATGCTACCCGGTGTTGACTCATCCAGATTCTCATTGCAACTTCATCAATCCTCAGTACCACTACGAGACACTCATTTCAAGCCAAGTGCTTAAACGTGTGCTGCTGAGGAAAATCAGTTACAGGTCAGTTGTTTAATCCCAATGAAATCACCACAATTTTAAAACCTAAAATAAGCATTAACTCTAAATAAAATGGGTATCCTAAAATTAATGCGTAGTTTCAAACAAGAATTAGGCAGTCAGGGCATGAGAACCTAGGAAAAAACAAACAAAAAAAAAACAACAACACGAACAGTCAAGTCACAACAGCACAAGTTGCAAAAATGGGAAGGAACAAAGGGTCCTAAACAATGTATAAAATACAAAACTTCAAACAGAAAATTAGATAAATGCTTCAACAACTGTACAAATAGAAGGGACATTGACACATTTGGTACACAGACAAAGAAAAAAGTTCAAGTAAATGAAAACCAAGTGGCCTGGTTTAGTCAGTCTGGGTCTATTGCTTTAAACTTTCCAGAGCCAACCTCTGTGCTTAAGCACATGAACCACCATTAAATCTCTGGATATTTTTGGTCCATTAAACCTGGGTTTGTGGAACAAACAGGGTTTCTTAAACTGCCCAGAGTAACCCTCTCTAGTATCAGGCAAGTCACCTCTGCCTGATCCTCTGGTTATTTCGGTCAGTCAACCTGTGTGTCTGCAACCAACGAAGAGGCGCAGTTAAACCACCCAGAGTCCACCTCTCTAGGGTGAAGCACATCAGTATCTCAGTTTGATAAATCGTGTCAGTGTTAACCTGGGGTGACCGCAACCAACTGGGAGTCTACGTAACAAACAATTCTCCAAAAGTGGTTCGTAACAGCTAAAACAGTGTTTGCAAATTTACAGTTATCGACTTGCCCTGTAAGCGTCTGGTTATTTGGGAACTTGAGTTTTTTTATTTTTATTTCCTCAGTCCACATTAAAATGAGTAAAGAGTGTCAGGCACATTTCAGTTGAACCTAAAAGCATTTTTTTAAAGCAAAGAGGGCATACAAATATAAAAGCAAAACATTCAAATAAAACAGACCACCCAGAAAAATAAGTAAAATTCTCAAAAAAAAGAGGGAACAAATACGTGTAAGTATTTAGGGGAAAAGTGAAGCAAATAACGCATAGATGAACAGATAAAAAAATAAAGGGTCAAAGTAATGGAAGTAACCAGGACAAACTGGGATAAGTACAATAAGGTCACAGCAATAGAAAAAAAAATTTGATAAATGCTTCAACATACCTGTACAACAATGAACAAATTGAGCCAAGCTGTGGACCACTTTAAACTTCTCCATTTCCAGAAGGTCAAAAGCTAAAAATCGAGTACTAAATTAACTGTCCAGTCCATCAAGGCAGGCAACTAGCACCAATTAAAATGTTTTAAAGTGAAATGACTACAAAGATATTTTCAACTTCAGGACTGTAGACTCCTCCCTAGGCCACTCTGGGTAAATCCTCTCATCCCTCCCTAACTGCTACTGGTGGCCCAGTATTACTTCAGAACTCAACCGATGCCCTACCAGTGTCACCTCCAAGTCTCCTGGACACCTACCTGATGGGAAACTCCTTCCTTTGGGTGTTGAAAACCCTTGGGTCACACATGAGATTTAAATAACAGTCTTCCCTGAAACAGAGTCCTCTCTACCATTGAGGCTGCAGTAAGTTTAGCAATTGTCTTTAACCTGATACCAATGAAAGGTTTACCTACTCCAAAGGAAGCTGCAGACACCCTCTTCCAACACATTTAGGAATTATGACTTGCCTGCTGATAGATTACCTCAAGAGTATGGAGGCATTTCAGCAAACTCCTGTAGACCTAGATTTGTTAAGTGACCAGCGGTCAAGCACTTTAAGTCATAAGGGATGACTTGAACTCAAAACAATCAAGACACTTACACCAACCTGGGCAAAAGGTTTGGCTCTACAGAGACATGCCTCTGGGTGATTCACTGCAACTTAAGTCCCAGATAGATATAACTTACCATTATCAGAATAGTCACTTTCAAATTGAACCTACCACCACATTCTCGCAAATCCCACAGGGTCTGGTGCTGCTGACAGTCCTAACGGTGGAGGATAAAGGGCTTGTTTAAGCAGTCCACCACATCTTGAACATTTAACAGCTAGAATATCTATATTGGGAAGGATACGTAAAAGAAAGATTAAGTACTGCATGTTGCTCCAGAGCCAGCACTGCCGAGTCTCATATCCAGATCAACCATTCAAATCAACCTGCACATAAAAGGGACAGTCCATTACCCCATTGGCAGCTCTTGAGGACTGGTGTAACAGTCATATACACCAGAACACTCAGCTCAACCACATGATCTTGCCTGAATTATAAATCACTGCAATCAAATACACTTGGTCTCACAGCATAAAAGCCACATAACTGAATGGAATAGAGGAGTATTTAAGTACCACCCATGAGGACATGCTTTTATCCAGATGCAAACACATCTGTCCTTCAAATCAACCAGTTTCACTTGCTGGAAGGCAAACTCATTTCTATATATACACACACACACACACAATTATAAACTTTAACACCACAGATTTAATATGAAAATAAGGGCACAAGTTCACAAATACGATGTTGAATACCATAATAAAAGGTAGAAATTACCCTAATAGTCAGTTTCAGCAGGATTTAAGGTAAAACAGAATAACTTTAAACACCACAATGCATAAAGACAAATAATCAGTTGCATAAAAAGGGCATTAACTAGTCAAGTCAAGTCACCTTTATTTATATAGCGCTTTTTACAATGTAGATTGTTTCAAAGCAGCTTTACAGTGGTCACAGAAAAGACAATATAAACAAAATTTGTTTGGCTGAACAGCAGCTCCAAAAGAGCAGGCAAATCAATACAATTGATGAACTTTAAGTGTTAAGTTTCCCCAACTGAGCAAGCCATAGGCGACAGCGGCAAGGAACCAAAACTCCGGCAGGTGACGTAACGAATGAAGAATAGAATGGAGAAAAAACCTTGGGAGAAACCAGGCTCAGTCGGGGGACCAGTTCTCCTCTGGCCAAAGCCAAACAGTACATGATTATTATATTGACAACAATTCAAGTCCAATATGAAGTCCAACTAGTTTGTTTTACACTAAAAGCAAACTAGTCTTTGAGAAACAGGAGAAAAGAAAAGCAGCAGTTATATGGTATTACACAGAATGGTACTTACAGAATATAATGAGATCAGGTGGTGACAGTTAGGTGCAACTTCGTCCAAATAATGACAAGGTTAAAAATGGCCCTTAATTTACAGATGTAAAGCAAAGAGAATAGACAATAAGAGCAACAGCTGCATGAAAACAAAAAGCAGAAACAAAGGGGCATAAGAAAAAGCAAAATACAAATGAAGATAATCCGGGGGGGGAAAGGCACAAATACAAAAAGGGAAATTATTCAAGTCAGTTTATACATAAAGTTGCCAAAATGCCTTTAAAGATCATGGTACTAAATGCATGTACCTTTTTATTGATGCATTATATTTAGATAAATCTTTATTTACATGAAACTGGTTAAGAAATTGATTCTATACATGAGCATTCAGACACTTCAGCAGTGTAATCCCATTCACTTCCATTCTCCAAGTAAAAACGCTTTTCAAATAAAGCCGAAAAAAACCCTGAATGCTTTATAACTAACAGAAAAAAGGTAGAAATACAAGGTAATAAAGGGGAAAAGAGCAACAAGGGGAAATATAATACAGGGATATACAAAGGAAAGGATTAAAGTAAAGACTGCAAAAAGGTCAGTTCCACCATAAACAAGAAAATTACAAAACGCTTGCAGAAATACAAGTGACCAACACAGAAATAAATAATTTTTTAATGGGGGAAAGTGCTCAAGTTTTACAGCATGTTACAGGAATATACATCCACTAACTAGAACAGAAGTGATTAATATAACTTTTATTCAAGCAAAGTCCAACATGCAATCAATGCTGAAACAATTGTAGTAAATATTTTAACATGCGTCAAAATAAAGCTGTTGGGAAACACTGCTATACTAGTAGAAATGGTTCACAAATTGAGGCAAGCTGTTGACACTTTAGTCCTTTCTTTTCCAGAAGGTCAAACGCAAGTGAGAATTATTGCCAAATCAAAAGTAGTTAAGTCAAACGAGCTGAAAGTACACGACTGTGTCAGGCACAAACCATCATGTCATCCTCAACAAACACTGCCGGTCACCCAGTAGGACTCAGGAGATTTATTGACATCTTAAAGTCTCGGACACCTACCGGAGGGGAAATTGCATTGCACATTCCTCACCACACCTAAGAGTAAACTTACCTGAATCCGAGTCTATCGCCAATCTAGGCTGTAGTGGCAGTTTCTCAACTGACACCCATGAAAGATTTACATGCCACAAGGGAAACTGCAGAGACCCTCTTCCAACAAGTTTAGGTAATATGGTCTGCTTTCCTAAAGACAGTCCTAAACCAGAGAGATCATTTTACCTCAAGAGTAGGAGAGCTTAACAGCCAATCACACCAAGTCATGAGGGACAAGCCAAATTCAAAACAAACACTTGTATACAAATCTGGGCAAGAGATCCTGCTCCGCATCAGTCAGATCCACGTTTGCCCTGTTGAAAGTCCCAGAATCAGCAGTCCCTTCACCCCACAAAAAAAGTGCAGTGACTTACAGATTAAACCTACCACACACACACTCACCTTCTCATCTATCCCACAGGTCTGCCGCAGCTGACAGTTGAGACAATGGAGGATAAAGGGTCACGGGTGCTTAACTCATTCGGCACTGGTCAACAAGTGGTCATGAACACTGTCTCAAGGCATACTGGAGTCATAACTGAACACATTGAACTGTCCTGTGTTACTCACCTTTATCCAGAGCTCCAGTTAGTTTCATTCATCTTCAGTACAACAACCTGAAAGACAGACATTTAGTTCAAGCTAAACAAAAAGGCTTCCTGTGTCCTTGCTCAGACAAACTCAACACATAGTCCTTGACAAAGAAGTTCCAGCAGTGTTAAACTCATTTGTATTAGTGATCCAGCACTGTCAACTACAACCAATTAAAAAGCACAACACTTAAACAGCAGAATTCCACCAGATCAACACCCATGAACATCCATCCCTGAAGCTCTTTGTGCACTGCACAATATCCAGTCACAGTTCAGACGCCCCATCTGTCTGACTCCTGATATCAAACAGCACCTGATTCAAACCTTCAGCAACTGACACCATCCTCTGCCAAACACTGGCTGATACTAACGGCATTTGAAGTATGGGAACAGTCAAACTACTAAACAGAACAAGCAACAAAGAAAAAAAGAAATTAAAACATAACAGGCTAGTCTTCAAACCAGGAAGGCCTACTCTACAGTTGATAATTCAGAAGGCCGCTTCAAAATGTCAGGCTCACTAGAACAAAATCAATTTGCTCCATTACCATTTTGCTAACTGTAACAGAAGGGGGACAGTTTCATTTGTGAATAAGGTCCATTTGAGAGTTGAAGCAATAAGCAGTTCAGTCAGTTCTATAAGAGCCAGGAATGATGTAACATGAGCTGGAGGATCAGAACTTTAACCATGCAAGGAGTATAAAGAACAAACAGCGCTTCAGCTCTCAGGTGAAGACTGAGAGGATGATCTGAAACCGTAATAATATCCACACAAACCTTTTGGTGGCCATTAGAGTGAATAAATAAATAATAAAATGAAAAATGAAAAATAAAAATGTCTTTGTTCCTTTGTCAGGAACTCTGGAGATTGAGGAGACAAGAACTCTGAAGAGCAATAACTGAAATAAATAGCAACTAATCCATAGAGCAGTAGAAGAGTGTGTGATTGAGGTGTGTGCTTAAATACTGTGGTGATGAGCTGAGTGACAGCAGGTGACGAGCAGGAGGAATTCTGGGAATCGTAGTTTTGAGAGATATGGCTGAACAGTCTGTGTGAATGGCATGGATGAAAGAGCAGCAGTCAGAGGAACTGTGACCCTCACTTCACACAAGTACATTTCCAGGAGGGTTACAGAAAGCAAGATTATCTTAACGTCAAACATACCCTGAACTCTTGCTTCACTGACTCGGGTCAGGTTCATCAAACCCAGAGTATGTTCAGGATTAACATGTGCTGTTAAATCTTTTATCAATTTTAATAAGAGAGAAATATGCCATTTGTCTTTCCAAAATTGTATTTTGTCATGAAAAAAGATCAGCAGTCATTCAAACATCATGAAAAACATAACATCATAATTTCTTTCACACACAAACAAGACTTTCTCAACAGTTTCAACTATTTTGTGGTTTTGTGATAATTTCTCATTATTTTTGTTTGACAAACTTTTAATCACTGTGAATAATGTGATGGAAATTTTATTTCTTATGTACTTATTAATCTTTAGAAGTATATACACTTATTAATCCTTATCCTTAGACGTAGACAAGCTTATCAATATAACTGAATTTTCTGTTACTGTTGTATGTTGCTAGCAAGAACAGATCCAAACTGTACCTAGTACATGAAGAATACATATTGTGTTTAGTCACTAAGCGTGACGAGCTGATCTTAGAAGTAGCAAAGGTGGGGGCTTAGAAAACTGTATAAAAAGTAATGAAACTTTTTGCTCTTTGCCTTCACATGCTTAGACGTTGTCTGGGTGTGTCAATGCCTTTCTTGCAAGAAATAAAGCTTTAAGATTGTTATACCTTTCGAGAATCTCACTTGTGCTTTATTGATAAACATTTAGGAAAGGAATTTCCACCACAATAAGAACTATATTGTATGTATGTGTGTGTGTCTGTGAGTCTCTGTGTGTGAGAAGAGTTAGGTATCTTAGATATCTTTGTGTAACTTCGGTTCTTTTCGGCACCTTTGATTGACAGCTGGGAGGCTTCCCGAACGCGAACAGACTCCAATTGGTCAAATGTTGAAAGTGCGTTCTCTTGATTGGTCAAATGTTGAAAATGTTCAAAAAATGTTGAGAATGGCGCTCTCTGATTGGCTGCAAATGTTATACCGCTTCAACGTGATTGGCTATGGAGTCCAACATTCTTCGACATTCTTTATGCAATGTTGGACTATACTTCGGTAGCTGACGCTCAGGTCGCAGTCTCCTCTGGAGGTGTGGGTTCAAATCCCACTTCTTACAAGCTTATCCATTGTCAGTGGGCTCAAGTTGGAGCCTTTAAAGCTCTGGCAAGTTAACCCACCGATACACGAATGTTGACGAACCCGCCTCCGGTAATGCTGGCCCTCGTGTTTGGACTGTAATGTAGCACTTTTTTTAACAATCCCTGTGTGGGATCGCAAGCCGCTTTCTTCGAAGATCACGTCATGGCATTGGACAGGAATTATAGAATGGGAGTCAAGAGAAATTTCATGGAATACCACGTTGTGATGTTTACCAGAACGAATACAAGGGCATTCGTGGATTAAGCTTGATTGTGATGCCATGGACTGAAGTATTGGGCGAGCATTAGAATTTCATTGCATACAATTCCTGGAAATCTCTTAGATCGACGTGCCATGGAATGTCACGTACAACATAGCATTTCCATTGGCAAGAAACCTCGTAAGAGTGAAAGCATTACACAAAACATGGCAGCAACGGTACCACACAGAACATGAATCTGAGAGCAATGCTATTACTGCATTTATTCAACATCAGACCTACAAAAGCAATGGAGCTCAATGACGTGCAGAGTGAGGAAACGAGCAATCAAACGAAAGGGGCCTAAGAAACTGTGGTGGCAAAAAATCTTTACTAGTTCTGAGTAAGAGACAAATAACCCAATTGTGATTTTAAAAGGTTTATTTTCTTGCAAGAAAAGGCCACAGTCATACAGACATCCGAAGCTGCCCTGCAGAGTGTGACAAAGAAGGACAGGCAGCTTCAACATTTATATCTTCCCTGACCTTGAAGGTCAGCACAGACTCTCCCTCCCTCGGTGGGAAAGTTAGCCTTGCACAAATACTTTCAAGTCTTCCCATACCTTGAACACAATTGCCCAAATACTTTCAAGTCTCCCACTAAACAAAAAGGTCAGCTGCTACTCACTAATATCTTAGGACATAAAGAGTAAAATATAATCATGAAATAAAAACATATGAAATGGTAGAATTTCCATCACAATTCCCCCCTTTTTATCATTCATTGATAACTACAAAATCATTTCATTATTATTCAAAGATACAAAAAGAAATTTAAAAGTTCAAAACATAGCATATTTGGAAAGCAAATTCAAATATTAATACATCACATTTATACTCTTCATCTCTGATTTTCATACAAATGATCACTCTCTGCTAAGGCTGTTTTTTCAGGGATAGTCCCCTTTGAAATAAGCAAGCAATACATATATTCAGAGTAGAAAATACACCATAATTCGATTAATTCATGTCAGTATAATCCTCACTGGTCTCATCATCTTGTATTTGATACTTGCTAAGCATCTCATTGTAGCTCGTTGGCTCGTGGTAGGCCACCACGTCAGACCATTCACATGGGTGTCTGCAAAAATACACTTGACCATACCTGGCCCAGTAACTGGCACTTATACAGTTCATGCAGTTCTTCTCGTATGGATTACACTCAAATCTTACTTCAGATCCTTCCACCAGTGTGACAATGCCTCCCAATGAATTTTGTACTGGGACGACTAGTGTGTCTCTCCTCCCGCGATGGTGTGTTCTCGTTGCAGAGATGTTACTCATAGCAGTTTCATTGTCTTTTTGGCCGCTGTTGCATATAGAATTATAATACAGATCATTACTGAAATCACAGTCAGAATGCATGTAGTGCTTCTCAGGCCGCACAACCCTGGGTGCCTGAACGGGTGCCAAGGTCTCGGTACGGCGTCATCTCGGTGTTCTTGCTCAATTCTCAGAGTTTCTCTGAGTCACTTGTTTTAAATGTTCCTCTGAGACGTCCTTGAGTTGTTCAGATAACAGAAGTATGTGTCAAATGTAAACATAAACGGTTATTGAAATCTGTGGTTCCCTTTCATGGGAACTTCGAGCTGCGTCAGAAAACGCTAGGGGAAACCCTTGACGTCAGTCACGTGAAGATGTGTACAACCAATGAGAGAATTACGCATGTGAATGCAAGTCGCGGGTCAGTGACATCATGAACAGAGCATAAAAGCGCACCGGAACCCGGAAGTGACAGCTTTGAGTGTCTTCAGCGTGCGTGTGTCAGAGAGTTTGTGCTTGCGAGTTACAAACCACTTTTCTTCTGGATTACGTGCGTTTGTATTATGGCGGAACAGGCATTTATCCCGTGTGTTTTTCCCTTCACCCGTTTTATTTCGGGTAGGGATACACACAGGCAGTGCGTTGTCTGTTTGGGAGTGGAGCACGCTCGGTCGGCACTTGAGGGCGCTGACTGTGAGAACTGCGAGAGGTTCTCATTGCATACTCTCCGCTCTCGTCTGGCGGTATTTGCGGATACTAATCAGACTCGCGTTGCGCAAGGTTCTGGACCCGCTGCGGCTGAGGCTCGGCGGTGTTCTCAATCCTGGGGATCGCAAATGGATCTCACAGAAGGTAGCGAGACGGGCGCGCCCGTATCTTAGCTTAGCTGTGATGATTCAAGTTCCAGGTGGGATTTGGGAGCACGCGCTCCAGGCGCGGTTTCTTCCGATCTCACTGGGACTTCGGTGCTATCACTATCCTGTTCTGAGGATGAGGATGTGATTAGCATCGATCCGGTCGAGGAGGATTCGCCATCCTCTTCACCGGCGTATGAGGAGTTAATCGAGGTCGTTCCCCAGCGCCGGGTAATGCCTTTCTAGCGAATCTCCACACCGAGGTGTCGAGATCTTGGGAAAAAAGCCAGCCTCCGACAGGGTGCATACACCGTGCAGTGCGATGTATGCTACCTTTGTCGGGGCTCAACCCTATGGTAATGGAGGGATGACAATGTGGACGAGGCTCTTGCGGGATACCTCGTGCTCCAATCGGCATCTTCTCTTAAACCCGGCGCTCCCCACAAAGCCGTTGCGGGTCACATCATCTTTCGTGGGGAAAAAAGCTTATTCTGCCTCTAGTCAGGCTGCAGCGTGTCTGCACACCGCGGCACTGCTGAAGTCCTACCAAGTAGATTTGCTGGGAGACCTCGACAAGGGCGGCGGCATTGGCCCGGAAGCAGTGGCAGAGCTTCACCGGGCCATTGATCTGTCTCTCCAGGCATGAGTCCTCGGGCTCAAAAAATCCTCATTCAGAGCCTCACAGAAGAGAGTGTTGCATCCCGTCTACCTTCCCCCAACAAGGGGAGGTCGGGCCGGCACTCTCAGGCTCAGCCTTCTAGCAAAAGACTGATCTGAAGATCGTCTTGAATGCCAAGAAGGTTGCCAGTAAGCGTTTCTGACGCCAAAGGCAAGCCGCAACGCGGCAGTTCTCCCCATGTGCGGCTTCCGAGGGAGCCTGCCACGGGAATACTGCCCCCCTCCGAGGAGGGTCCTAGAGCATTTCACCCGTATGGTGTCCGGGAACCCCGGCCCTGTGGTGTCATCGCTCGTACCAGAGGTCAGTCTCGAGAGACTGGTTACCTTAGTAGAGTTCCAGGCCGCGTGATCGCGTCTGCCGGGCATCTCTCAATGGGTCCTGCGCACGGTAACCTGCGGGTACGCCATGCAGTTCGGGGGCTCACCCCAGCAGGCTCTGGTCATGGAACTAGAAGTAAAACCTCTGCTGGAGTAAGGGGCCATCAAGTATGTACCCCTCACAGACAGACAGTCCGGTTTCTACGACCGGTACTTCATAGTTCCGAAGAAGGATGGAGGGTTGCGGCCCATTCTAGATTTGCGCTAATCTTGCGTCTAGAATTCAATCTCCATCCTTCCTCAGCAGGAAGTTCCTTTGGTTCGCCTTCGGGGGGAAGGCGTACCATTATCGGTTACTTCCGGTTGGCCTATCATTCTTGCCCCGCACGTTCACAAAGGTTGTGGACGCTGCGCTTGCTCCGCTGCGTTCCCAGGGCATTCATGTCAATTATGTCGACGACTGGCTAGTATTAGCCCAGTCGTCCCGGTTAGCAGCACGTCATCGAGATGTCGTGCTCGCTCGCATGAAGGAGCTGGGGTTAAGGTTGAACACCAAGAAGAGTGTACTTTCTCCTGTTTGGAGAACCACTTTCTTGGGAGTCATTTGGGACTCAGAGGCAATGTTTGCTCGGCTCCTTCCCGGGCGCATTCATTCCATTCATTCAGCCGTCAAGAGTATCAAACTAGGCTAGCTACTCACTGTCAAACACTTCCAGAGGGTGTTGGGGCTCACGGCAGCAGTGTCCAGCGTCATCCGCTCGGCCTACTGCACATGACACCCCTGCAGTGGTGGCTCAGGACCAAAGGGTTTTCCCCGAGGGGCAACCCGCTTCGCACATTCAAGGTCACGAGGCAATGCCTACGCGCCTTGACCCTGTGGAAGTAAACCTGGTTCCATGTCTTAGGGCCCTGTGTTGGGAGCATTCGACCGATGTTGTCGCTGTCGACAGTTGCATCCCTCACGGGCTGGGGAGCATTCCTGAGGGATCGCTCCGCACAATGAGCAAGACATCCTGTCGAGACAGGGGCTGAGGCCCGGGGAATGGTGGCTCCACCCCGAGGTGGTGGAGCAGATCTGGGATAGATACGGGCAGGCACAGGTGAACCTGTTACCTCCGTCAGGAACTCCCATTGCCCTCTGTGGTACTCTGTCGCATCCAGCGCCCCTGGGCGGGATGCTATGGTACACGCGTGGCCGAGGCTACACTTGTACGGTTTTCCCCGATTGTTTTGCTCCCGGGAGTTCTGGCCAAAGTTCATCGGGACGGGGTCCGTCTCACGCTGTGGAGATTCCAGGACCTTTCTGTCCCAGGCGGAGGGTTGTGTTCTTCACCCCCGCCCAGAACTTCTGAAGCTGAAGGTCTGGCCCCTGAGGGGACCCAGTTCTTCAAAACTGGTCTCACAGCCGAGGTTGTAGAGACCATCCTTCAGTCCAGAGCTCCCTCCACGAGGAAACTCTACGCTCTAAAGTGGAACTTTTCTCTGCTTGGTGTAGCGTAAGGCAGTTGAACCCAGTAACCCGTTGGCAAAGTGCTGGAGTTCCTGCAGGAAAAGTTTGCAGCAGGGTTGTCCCCCTCTACCTTGAAGGTTTATGTGGCTGCCTTAGCGGCTTGCCACATACCTCTGGGTGGGGTGTCCTTGGGCAGGGACCCCCTAGTCTCTCGTTTCCTTCGTGGCACTCTAAGGCTGAGACCTGTGGCACAGACCAGGGTTTCTGCCTAGGACTTGTCTTTGGTACTCCAAGGCCTGTCCCAAGTCAAGTCAAGTCACCTTTATTTATATAGCGCTTTTTACAATGTAGATTGTTTCAAAGCAGCTTTACAGGAAAAACAATATAAACAAAGTTTGTTTGGCTGAACAGAAGCCCCAAAAGAGCAGGCGAATCAATACAATTGATGAATTTTAAGTGTTAAGTTTCCCCAACTGAGCAAGCCATAGGCGACAGCGGCAAGGAACCAAAACTCCGGCAGGTGACATAACGAATGAAGAATAGAATGGAGAAAAAACCTTGGGAGAAACCAGGCTCAGTTGGGGGACCAGTTCTCCTCTGGCCAACAGCCAAACCGTACATAATTATTATACAACAATTCAAGTCCAATATGAAGTCCAATTTGGTCCGGTTAGAGATGGGTTCATGATCGTCACAGGGGAGGGTCCAGTAGAGTCACGGTCTCCGCAGACACCCCAGGGCAGTGCTGTGCTCGTGTCAAGGTCCTTCATCTGATCTGGATACGGCCCGGATCCAGCTGCCCACGGTAACCTCGGAATAAACAGAGACCAATATCAGCGTAGATGCCATTCTTCTTCTGATGTATAGAGTACATTAGGTGTTATGGGAATGTTCCCGGTTCCGGCTTATCTAAATTATGCAGCCTAACAATCATTTTACATGATTTGGATTAAAAATGTATGTATAATGTGTTATGTGTATGCCAGGTTGAAAAGATGTGTTTTTAGTCTACATTTAAACTGACAGAGTGTGTCTGCTTCCCGAACTGTAATAGGAAGACTGTTCCAGAGTTTAGGAGCTAAATAGGAAAAGGATCGCCCGCCAGCAGTTGACTTTGATATTCTAGGTATTATAAGCTGGTCAGTATTTTGGGATCGCAATAGACGTGAAGGACTATAATGTGTTAAGAGATCGCTCAAGTACTGTGGAGCTAAACCATTTAATGCTTTGTAAGTAATTAGCAAGATTTTAAAATGTATTCGGTGTTTAATAGGGAGCCAGTGCAGGTTTGACAGAACTGGGCTAATATGCTCATACTTCCTGGTTCTAGTAAGAACTCGAGCTGCTGCATTTTGGACCAGCTGGAATTTGTTTATTAAGTTTGCAGGGCAACCACCTAGTAAAGCATTACAATAATCTAGCCTTGAACTCATGAACGCATGAACTAACTTTTCCGCATTTGTCTTAGATAGCATATGTCGCAATTTAGATATATTTTTAAGATGGAAGAACGCCGTTTTACAGATGCTAGAAACATGGCTTTCAAATGAAAGATTGGTATCAAAGAGCACACCCAGGTTTCTAACTGACGACAAAGACTTGACAGAGCAGCCATCGAGTGTTAGGCAGTAGTCTAGATTATTACGTGCTGAACTTTTTGGTCTAATAATTAGAATCTCTGTTTTTTCAGAATTTAGCAGTAGAAAGTTATTAGTCGTCCAATTTTTTATATCGGTTATGCATTCTGTTAATTTAGTGAATTTGTTCGTTTCATCAGGATGAGAAGAAATATAGAGCTGAGTATCATCAGCGTAACAATGAAAGCTAATGCCATGCTTCCTAATAACTGCACCCAAAGGAAGCATG
Source organism: Rhodeus uyekii (assembly GCA_037043235.1). Lineage (NCBI taxonomy): Eukaryota > Metazoa > Chordata > Actinopteri > Cypriniformes > Acheilognathidae > Rhodeus > Rhodeus uyekii. The sequence continues at coordinate 26,831 of JAWRVZ010001006.1, forward strand.
TACAGGGTGAAAAGCAATGGTCCCAGGCACCCTTTGAACCATTAGAGGAGCTTCCTATTAAACTCCTCTCCCTAAAGACCCTTCTTTTGCTGGCTATCACCTCGCTTAAGAGGGTTGGGGATCTTCAAGCTCTCTCGGTGGTTCCATCTTGCCTCGAGTTTGCGCCCGGGATGACGAAGGTTTTCTTCACCCGAGGCCAGGCTATGTCCCTAAGGTTCTCACGAATGTGGCTCGGTCTATCATGCTACAGGCCTTCTGTCCTCCCCCCCTTTGACGATCATGAGCAGGAGCGAAAGAACAAGGTCTGTCCAGTACGAGTACTGGACGCTTACGTCCTCAGGACTGCTACCTGGCGTAAGTCAAACCAACTGTTCGTTTGTTTTGGGGCCCCTGAGGGGGCTCCAGCTTCCAAACAAACCCTAAGCCGATGGATAGTCGAGGCTATCTGTCTGGCTTACAAGTCGTGACATGCCTCTCCCCTGAGGGTCCGGGCCCACTCTACTAGGAGCGTGGCGGCCTCCAAGGCGTTTCTCTCAGGAGTTTCCCTTGCTGATGTTTGTGCTGCGGCTGGCTGGTCCTCACCGCACACCTTTATGAGGTTCTATCAATTGGATCTCGATTGAGACACATCCGTAGGCCGGCGTCGCTGAGGTGACGTTGGTATAACGTTCCCCTAGCGTTTTCTGACGCAGCTCGAAGTTCCCATGAAAGGGAACGTCTCGGGTTACGTATGTAACCCTGGTTCCCTGAAGGGGAACGAGACGCTGCGTCAGAAAACGCTAGGGGAAACCCTTGACGTCAGTCACGTGAAGATGTGTACAACCAATGAGAGAATTACGCATGTGAATGCAAGTCGCGGGTCAGTGACGTCATGAACAGAGCATAAAAGCGCACCGGAACCCGGAAGTGACAGCAAAAGAGTGTCTGAAGCGGGCCCGGAGGCGCAAGGAGCTGAGGCGAAAGACGCAGCGTCTCGTTCCCCTTCAGGGAACCAGGGTTACATACGTAACCCGAGACGTTTTTACTCCTTCGATTCCCCTTCTCCCTCTGCAGGTGGCTCTTGCAATGGCTAGCATGAACCCACGTGGCTCTCTCTGCGACCTTCAATGCCGTGTGCGTCGTCAGTAGCACTTGAAACGGTCCCAGCCACCTTTTTGCTTTCCAGCTCTTCCGCTTCAGATCCTTTATCACCACGAAATCTCCTGGTCTAAGGTCATGGAGCGGGGTCTCAGCTGTCTTTCCCTGAGCTGCTTTTACCTGCACAAAAATGTTAGCCAGCAGAAAATACATTTCTTTACGACAGTTCAACAATCACGTTCACGATTCGGATGATGGCACCTGTTGCTTGCTCCCTTCAATAACTAATGGGTTCTTCCAACTAATGGCTCAAATGGGCTCAGAATTATTCTGGCCTTTTTCTTTATTATTAATTGTCCCATGTTGTATCATTAATTGTCCCATTCCCCCTTTTGATACATGGTCTAACCCATGTATTCATTTATCATAATGTTTGAAGAAAAAGTTTGGGTAAACAGTGTTTGCCATCAACCGAACGCTGTCTTTAATATTACAGCCGGATTTCCTCAAAACAGCTTTCTCTCTCCTTCTGTTGAAAAGGGCTGCATGCACTGTAAAGAGTGGAAAGAGTCATGGTTAGTTTTAGTTAACATGGTGAATTCCTCATCCATTGTCTGTGTAGCAGCAGCTTTGGTTTCTCCCTCTGCTCTGTTTTACCTGTAGAAAGAAAGTCTTTTGTGTTAGTGTGCGCAGCGCATTTTGAAAACTATCAAATTTGGGATGGGTCAACCATCAAATAATATTAAATTAAATAAAACTGTTCCCAGTGTTTCCATATAGCCCCAAAGTCATGCACCACCCAAAAAGAATAACTAAAATCCATCTAAATCATCATATATTTGTCTGCCATTAATTTCACACTTTGGTTAAGTTCAGAAGCTCTGCTGTTGGCGAGTAGTTCCTGGTCAATGGCCCTGAAGCTATCGCTTCAAATTCAGTCGTGACATCATAGCCTGCTCGATTGAGGCCTGTTGTTTTGTCTCTAGAGGCAGAGCCATCTTCAAACAAAATATTTTCACAGTTATCTAGTGGTGCGTCCGTCAAGTCAGGTCGTGGTGTACAGACTTGATCAAGGGCAGTCAGAAAAACAACGTCAAATCATAATCTCAACTCACAAATTCTCTTAATGCCACAGTTCCAGGGTTGGGTAGGTTACTTTTAAAATGTATTTCACTACAGATTACAAAATACTTGCTTTAAAAAGTAATCTGTAACGTATTTCGTTACATTACTCAAGTTTAGTAACGTAATCTAAATACTTTGGAATACTTTGAAATACTTAACACAAAAGACCATATTAACTTGATGTCCTGTTATCATCTTTATAGCAGAGGCACATCTAATAGAGGCACATTTGGAAAAAAAATTATGACAAATATAAGTAAGATATAAATAAGATAAATATGATTTAAAATTTGTGTCATTTTAACTATCCCTAGTATAAATATGTTTCTATTGCCGCAAGCATCAGTCAAGTGTGGTCTTAACAATAAATGAAAGCAAGAAAAAAACAGCTGGTACAATTCTCCAAGTAACACAACAAATTTAGGTAATGAATGGAGAAAACTTTGAGTGATTCTTTCACTTATTATCCTCTCAATGGAAAGACTACTGCCACAACAGAATCAAGAGAGTCAACAGTCAAACTTAGTCAGGATGCGTTTCGCAAATCAAATATGGACGCAATGAAGTTCAATGGAATTTACGACTATAGTTATCTAGCGATGCTTTTGGGAAATACACCCCAGATCTATTAAATTCGTGAATGACTTTGAAAATTTTGTAACTGACTAGTCGACTAGTCTAAAAGTAATGCCGCTAGAAATAAGGTCACTTTTCTGCGGCGCGCTTTTCCTTCTGTACTGTAGTCTCAAAACTGCAGCTTTATGTAGCGAGAGGCGTGTGTGTCGGTTTCCATGGTGAAACCCATGACAATGAGTTCAATAAACAGGTAAAGAATAAAAGAGTATATATCTATATATTTCTTTCAGCTGAACGTGATCACAGTGGTGGACAGTTGTAGTAAATGACGTGATGATTTGGCTGTTTCGGCTCGTCTCTCCAATCATTTCCGTGTCTGTGATTAATATGGCTATGCTCGGATCCAGTGGAATCATTATATGTCAGTTTATAAAACACTTTTCTGTCTCCTCCTACTTTAAAATACTCCCACACCTCGCTCGTCTCTCAATGGTCATTATTAAACCCGCCGCGACTGATATAAACAAAACGCATGGGAGATTTGGGGTAAAGATTTAGTTTCTGCTTGTTGTTTCCATGGCGACGCGTCATGCTTGTCACCTGACACACCGCAGCCGCAAAAGCACTATGACAGATGTATCGCATTTATTTAGTTTTACTTATTTATTCACAATATTCACACACTTGTTGGCTTTTTTATCAATTACCTGATATTCCAATTCTCAAATATGCGGAAGTGAATAAGTTTTGTCTTAAAACCCTTTATAACGATCACGTCAGCTGATCTATAATGTAAGTCGGGCGCCGCAGTTCAGAGAATCTAATCTATCGGATTTACAGCACGTAAATTCAGTCACTTCTCTCGAAATACATGACAGTAAGTGTCCAGTGAAGCGAGAGAAGAATATGAAGTTTATATTAACCTATGCAATGTGTGTCTGATTTGAATAAAACACCTTGTCAGTTTATAATTTAATGGATTGTTATTTCCGCTTTTATAGACATCTGTGTGTATTTTTCAAACTATAAATGTATTTTTTGCCAGTAGGCCTACTTAGTATTTAAACGTCTGAAACCTAAAATAAAGGTACGTGGTTGAAAACTGAATAGCTGTGATATATGACAAACACTGAGCGTCGCGACCGCAGCCCCAGCCAACGCATGAAAACACGTTTGAATTTAGCAATTGATCACAAGACGCGCGGGTCGTTCTAATCCCACGTGCGATCGCGCGCCTCAGTGGGTTACATGTAAGATTAAAATGTCATTTGAACAATAAAATCTTGTGGGGTTTTTTTTCCTCGTGTAGTCGACTAGTGTTTTTGGTGTCGACTGGTGGCACCCTGTACCGTGTAGTCGACTACACTCACACATCCCCTAATGTTGTATAAGACCAAATTCTTATAAATATTAAACATAGGCTAATGATGATAACCATAAAAGGCTCAACGTATGAGTAAATGGGAAAATAAGGAATATTGCATGTCCAGTGGCAAGACAAAAAATGGGAGGGCATCATAGACAGTTAAGGTAGAAGCTGTACACATTGAAATCTATGAGTGAATGTGATTTTATCTGGAATTCAAATAGCAATGAAGTTAGTTGGAAGGTGATTGAGGGGAAGAGCAAAATGATGACCCGTACGAGGACCGAACCCGGGACCTTGACGCTATTTACACTCCGCTCTAACCAACTGAGCTATCCAGCCTCACATGGACGATTTGCAATTTGTGTCGAAGAATGGGCTCGTCCGGGATTTGAACCCGTGGCCTTTCACACCCTAAGCGAGAATCATACGAATCATATAAATAAAGAAAATAATTTTCAAAGACCAAGAACAACTTACTTCAAGATGCTTTTTCAGATTAGATGTTGAATCCTTTGAAGCCGATAGAAGTTTTGTTGCAGGTAGACATAGCTTGCATCGCACTGTGATGTTACGTCCTTTTTCTTGTTTATAAGTAAAATTGTCTTTGAATTTCCACGAAAGAAATGCATTGCGCGCTGTTTTCCCGTCCATTTTTGTATGCGATTGCAGCTTGCTAACTGAACAGGCTGCGCGCGCTTTTTTTTTAAAGAGACAGAGTCGGAGAATCATCAGACAGCTTATGTTAATATTAATTAATAAATGACATTAAAATTCAAAGTAATCACTTTGGTAATCTAAAATACTTCTTGAATGTAACTGTAATCTGATTACCATCAATTTAAAATGTAACTGTAACGAAATACAGTTACTCAAATTTTGTATTTTAAATATGTAACGTCGTTACAAGTATTTCGTTACTCCCCAACCCTGCACAGTTCTCAATCTGTCGCCAGGTTTATCTAATGTCATGCATCCATTTAATGGATTAAAATAAATAAAACTTTCTCCTTTGTTCGCCCACTGGCCTTTCATAGATGTGAGGGTGCTCTCTGGATAATTTGGAGGTTGACTTTAGCCAATGTGTCACTCTTTCTCTGCCGTCATTTAACATTCGTATAGTTGTATCAAACATAGTTGATACTATTTAAATTTAGACCCTCAGTTGAATTTAGACAAGGGTTTTAAACCCCATAATGGACGGCAATCTTCAGCTTCACAATTTCAACTTACACAATTATTTAAACTAATCCAGAGAATAACTGAAATTAACGTCATAAATGACATAACTAGTCATATTTACCACTAGCAGACAGAGCTGGATAATCAGTCTCGTCCCATGTTCTATATCGTCTTTTCATCAGATCCAATCAGAATTATCGGTTTCTGTAAGTAACACTTTAACCATCTGTAATGATAAAACACTCATTCCAGAGGTTAATGACCATATTTGGACATACAAAACATAACGTGCAGTCACTCACACACACTCAGACATGAATCATCATTTGTTTTTAGAACAGTTAGTTAGGTTGTTTTGGTTCATTTTCATTGCGATAACAGAGTGCCATTCCACTGAAACAGTCTCTTCCCCAAAGACAAATGCTTTTCTCAACAGACCTTGTTAATTTGTCTCATAATATTAACTCGTTTTTATTATTACTTTTTTAATGTCAATGCTCTTACAATAGCATAATTTGGAATAACTGTTTTTTCCAATATTAACACATCCCCAGAATTTAAATCGTGTGTCTTTTTTTTTTTTTCTTCTTTTTTACTTCTCTGATAGCTTGCGCTCTTTGTCAGACAGGGATTTACTGTTTGGCGTTATGACATGGCCCAACGCCATGCCAAACAATGCCATGTTGGCATTAGGGAAAAGGTCACTTCCTGTTACACAAACTTCATCTTAGACTGACTGACCTTGTGACTCTCTTTCACTAAACGTTTCAGGAGGGCAACACTGTCAGACACACATGTAAGTTCATCACATGCACAAATTAAAAGATTATCAACATACAGTAAAGAGCTGTGGCTGGGGTCAGAGTCAGAGGTTCAAGACTCAGTGCCCAATCTAAACCTAAAAACCTCAACGCATTCTGTGGAATTTGAAACAGAATGGTAGTTTGAGAGTTTGGCACATTTGTTGCTCTGGATCTGACCGCAGCTTTAACAGCTTTTAAAACTTGGACAAATCGCCATTTTGTAGGTTGTCCCTTATCTCTTATTTTCTTTACGCATTGGAGAGTTGCTGCATGACAATAATTCCCTCTTTTACCAATGATTAAAACACTGGCTTGATGCCAATCACTGATTCTCTTTTTCTTTTAAAACAATATTAACTGGTTCACAACCCCACAATGAAACCCACATCATATTAGTGTTTTTAGCATAATTTTGAAGGTACTATGTTCAGGGCTGGATTAATGTCCTCTGCCCTAATGTCAGCAGTGCAGCAGCTCTTCAGCACTATATTCAATGGGGACAATTATTCTCACAGTCTGGAATTTTCCGTCACAACAATTTAACATTCATTCAAGCTTTTGATGAACTCTATGCCCTGACTCACTTCTGTCCAATATTCAAATTCAACTAATTATTATTGTTATTTTTTTTTTTTCCCCTAAAAGGCCCTAACTCAGACCACGGTTACTTTGGGTTTTAGCCAAATATACATGTGGAACTGATCCGGTCATCAGATAAAAAGGTGATTTCTGCTCTGTCAAGCTTACAGAGAACACAAATCCGCACATTCTCTATAACATTCTCTATAACGAGAACAGGACGTTAGTTAAAATTAAAAGTCTCACTATTTGGTTCTAGCAACCATTCATCTTCATAAATGTTGGCTGTCGACCACGACATGTGATGTGCAGTGTAATTCAGCAGAAGTCATTCTATTAGCATTTTTAAACCCTGTCCTCTTTAACAAATTGATGAAGTCCCATTCAAAGTCTCTGACATTAAGTCTCTTTAACGTGCGCCCTGTTTCTGTCGCACAATTTAGAGGTACATTGAACCTTTCAGCATATCTATCATGTCCTGTATCAGAAACGGACAGATTAGTTTATCAGACATTCCCGGTAAACACTGCAAGTCATATGGTCGTATAACACTTATCTATCCACAATAATCTACCATTATTTACTTGTGTTCTCTCTATTAAAAAAGAGTATCTTGGTAAACAAAAACAAAAACAAACTCTATATTTGCCATTTGGCATCAGACTTGAAATAAACATTGCAAGCAGATTCTTCATTGCATTGAGCAGTATCAGTGTATGTGTGTGTGGTATTAAAAATGTGCACTTCCCTTATCTGTAGTAGCTGGCTGCGTTCCAGACCTCCTCCTCCCTGCTCTCCGTCTTCTTTCTCTCAGTTCATCTGTGTGGTGTTCGGACAGTCACCTGCCCAATGTCCATCTTCTTTGCACAGTTTACAGTTGGTACACTTTCTGAAGTCATGATCTTCAGCCAGAACTGCCATCTCCTCTTCTTCTGCCTCTTCCTGCTGTTGTATCTGTTGGCTGATGTCTCTGCCCTTTGTGATCTTGTTTGAATGAAAGCAAGTTGCAGTTCTTTGTCTTTATTTTATCTGTTGTTCTTGCGCATGCCGCGCACAGTTTAGGACAGTCTCAATTCGTCCATTCTGCCAGTCGATGTATTGTGGTTTCACTGTTAGTGTGATCTTTAGTCTCAGTCTGTTCTCATATGACATTTCCAGAGGCCTGGTTCTTTACCTCTGTCGATACTCTGTCATTTCCCCAGTCCGGTGACTTTTCCTCCTGTTTGCAGAGTTTGACCACCACTCACTTTGTGCCAGTCAGTTGCAGAGTTTCACAGATAGCAGAAAACAATCAGCACCGCAGACAATTTTTCCCCTCTTCTCTTCTGCAAAGAAGGACAGGCAGCTTCAACATTTATATCTTCCCTGACCTTGAAGGTCAGCACAGACTCTCCCTCCCTCGGTGGGAAAGTTAGCCTTGCACAAATACTTTCAAGTCTTCCCATACCTTGAATACAATTGCCCAAATACTTTCAAGTCTCCCACTAAACAAAAAGGTCAGCTGCTACTCACTAATATCTTAGGATATAAAGAGTAAAACATAATCATGAAATAAAAACATATGAAATGGTAGAATTTCCATCACAAAACCATCACATCCGTCTAAAAACTCTTGGTTATCAAAAAGCACCACACTGGGATGTGATTAAACACTCTCTAGTATGGAAAATCACCACACTGCCCCATTTGAGGCTCGAACTCACGACCTTCAGATTATGAGACTGACGCGCTGCCTAACTGCGCCAATGAGGCACGCGCTTGTGAGCCGGGCACGGGTTGAGATCCCACTTCTGACAAGCTTATCCATTGGCAGTGGGCTCAAGTTGGAGCCTTTAAAGCTCTGGCAAGTTGACCCACCGATACACGAATGTTGACGAACCCGCCTCCGGTAATGCTGGCCCTCGTGTTTGGACTGTAATGTAGCACTTTTTTTTAACAATCCCTGTGTGGGATCGCATGCCGCTTTCTTCGAAGATCACGTCATGGCATTGGACAGGAATTATAGAATGGGAATCAAGAGAAATTTCATGGAATACCACGTTGTGCTGTTTGCCAGAACGAATACAAGGGCATTCGTGGATTAAGCTTGATTGTGATGCCATGGACTGAAGTATTGGGCGAGCATTAGAATTTTTCATTGCATACAATTCCTGGAAACCTCTTAGATCGACGTGCCACGGAACGTCACGTACAACATAGCATTTCCATTGGCAGGAAACCTCGTAAGGGTGAAAGCATTACACAAAACATGGCAGCAACGGTACCACACAGAACATGAATCTGAGAGCAATGCTATTACTGCATTTATTCAACATCAGACCTACAAAAGCACTGGAGCTCAATAACGTGCAGAGTGAGGAAACGAGCAATCAAACGAAAGGGGCCTAAGAAACCATCACATCCGTCTAAACACTCTTGGTTATCAAAAAGCACCACACTGGGATGTGATTAAACACTCTCGAGTATGGAAAATCACCACACTGCCCCGTGTGAGGCTCGAACTCACGACCTTCAGATTATGAGACTGACGCGCTGCCTAACTGCGCCAACGAGGCACGCGCTTGTGAGCGGGGCACGGGTTCAGATCCCACTTCTGACAAGCTTATCCATTGGCAGTGGGCTCAAGTTGGAGCCTTTAAAGCTCTGGCAAGTTGACCCACCGATACACGAATGTTGACGAACCCGCCTCCGGTAATGCTGGCCCTCGTGTTTGGACTGTAATGTAGCACTTTTTTTTAACAATCCCTGTGTGGGATCGCATGCCGCTTTCTTCGAAGATCACGTCATGGCATTGGACAGGAATTATAGAATGGGATTCAAGAGAAATTTCATGGAATACCACGTTGTGATGTTTGCCAGAACGAATACAAGGGCATTCGTGGATTAAGCTTGATTGTGATGCCATGGACTGAAGTATTGGGCGAGCATTAGAATTTTTCATTGCATACAATTCCTGGAAACCTCTTAGATCGACGTGCCACGGAACGTCACGTACAACATAGCATTTCCATTGGCAGGAAACCTCGTAAGGGTGAAAGCATTACACAAAACATGGCAGCAACGGTACCACACAGAACATGAATCTGAGAGCAATGCTATTACTGCATTTATTCAACATCAGACCTACAAAAGCACTGGAGCTCAATAACGTGCAGAGTGAGGAAACGAGCAATCAAACGAAAGGGGCCTAAGAAACCATCACATCCGTCTAAACACTCTTGGTTATCAAAAAGCACCACACTGGGATGTGATTAAACACTCTCGAGTATGGAAAATCACCACACTGCCCCGTGTGAGGCTCGAACTCACGACCTTCAGATTATGAGACTGACGCGCTGCCTAACTGCGCCAACGAGGCACGCGCTTGTGAGCGGGGCACGGGTTCAGATCCCACTTCTGACAAGCTTATCCATTGGCAGTGGGCTCAAGTTGGAGCCTTTAAAGCTCTGGCAAGTTGACCCACCGATACACGAATGTTGACGAACCCGCCTCCGGTAATGCTGGCCCTCGTGTTTGGACTGTAATGTAGCACTTTTTTTTAACAATCCCTGTGTGGGATCGCATGCCGCTTTCTTCGAAGATCACGTCATGGCATTGGACAGGAATTATAGAATGGGATTCAAGAGAAATTTCATGGAATACCACGTTGTGATGTTTGCCAGAACGAATACAAGGGCATTCGTGGATTAAGCTTGATTGTGATGCCATGGACTGAAGTATTGGGCGAGCATTAGAATTTTTCATTGCATACAATTCCTGGAAACCTCTTAGATCGACGTGCCACGGAACGTCACGTACAACATAGCATTTCCATTGGCAGGAAACCTCGTAAGGGTGAAAGCATTACACAAAACATGGCAGCAACGGTACCACACAGAACATGAATCTGAGAGCAATGCTATTACTGCATTTATTCAACATCAGACCTACAAAAGCACTGGAGCTCAATAACGTGCAGAGTGAGGAAACGAGCAATCAAACGAAAGGGGCCTAAGAAACCATCACATCCGTCTAAACACTCTTGGTTATCAAAAAGCACCACACTGGGATGTGATTAAACACTCTCGAGTATGGAAAATCACCACACTGCCCCGTGTGAGGCTCGAACTCACGACCTTCAGATTATGAGACTGACGCGCTGCCTAACTGCGCCAACGAGGCACGCGCTTGTGAGCGGGGCACGGGTTCAGATCCCACTTCTGACAAGCTTATCCATTGGCAGTGGGCTCAAGTTGGAGCCTTTAAAGCTCTGGCAAGTTGACCCACCGATACACGAATGTTGACGAACCCGCCTCCGGTAATGCTGGCCCTCGTGTTTGGACTGTAATGTAGCACTTTTTTTTAACAATCCCTGTGTGGGATCGCATGCCGCTTTCTTCGAAGATCACGTCATGGCATTGGACAGGAATTATAGAATGGGATTCAAGAGAAATTTCATGGAATACCACGTTGTGATGTTTGCCAGAACGAATACAAGGGCATTCGTGGATTAAGCTTGATTGTGATGCCATGGACTGAAGTATTGGGCGAGCATTAGAATTTTTCATTGCATACAATTCCTGGAAACCTCTTAGATCGACGTGCCACGGAACGTCACGTACAACATAGCATTTCCATTGGCAGGAAACCTCGTAAGGGTGAAAGCATTACACAAAACATGGCAGCAACGGTACCACACAGAACATGAATCTGAGAGCAATGCTATTACTGCATTTATTCAACATCAGACCTACAAAAGCACTGGAGCTCAATAACGTGCAGAGTGAGGAAACGAGCAATCAAACGAAAGGGGCCTAAGAAACCATCACATCCGTCTAAACACTCTTGGTTATCAAAAAGCACCACACTGGGATGTGATTAAACACTCTCGAGTATGGAAAATCACCACACTGCCCCGTGTGAGGCTCGAACTCACGACCTTCAGATTATGAGACTGACGCGCTGCCTAACTGCGCCAACGAGGCACGCGCTTGTGAGCGGGGCACGGGTTCAGATCCCACTTCTGACAAGCTTATCCATTGGCAGTGGGCTCAAGTTGGAGCCTTTAAAGCTCTGGCAAGTTGACCCACCGATACACGAATGTTGACGAACCCGCCTCCGGTAATGCTGGCCCTCGTGTTTGGACTGTAATGTAGCACTTTTTTTTAACAATCCCTGTGTGGGATCGCATGCCGCTTTCTTCGAAGATCACGTCATGGCATTGGACAGGAATTATAGAATGGGATTCAAGAGAAATTTCATGGAATACCACGTTGTGATGTTTGCCAGAACGAATACAAGGGCATTCGTGGATTAAGCTTGATTGTGATGCCATGGACTGAAGTATTGGGCGAGCATTAGAATTTTTCATTGCATACAATTCCTGGAAACCTCTTAGATCGACGTGCCACGGAACGTCACGTACAACATAGCATTTCCATTGGCAGGAAACCTCGTAAGGGTGAAAGCATTACACAAAACATGGCAGCAACGGTACCACACAGAACATGAATCTGAGAGCAATGCTATTACTGCATTTATTCAACATCAGACCTACAAAAGCACTGGAGCTCAATAACGTGCAGAGTGAGGAAACGAGCAATCAAACGAAAGGGGCCTAAGAAACCATCACATCCGTCTAAACACTCTCGGTTATCAAAAAGCACCACACTGGGATGTGATTAAACACTCTCGAGTATGGAAAATCACCACACTGCCCCGTGTGAGGCTCGAACTCACGACCTTCAGATTATGAGACTGACGCGCTGCCTAACTGCGCCAACGAGGCACGCGCTTGTGAGCGGGGCACGGGTTCAGATCCCACTTCTGACAAGCTTATCCATTGGCAGTGGGCTCAAGTTGGAGCCTTTAAAGCTCTGGCAAGTTGACCCACCGATACACGAATGTTGACGAACCCGCCTCCGGTAATGCTGGCCCTCGTGTTTGGACTGTAATGTAGCACTTTTTTTTAACAATCCCTGTGTGGGATCGCATGCCGCTTTCTTCGAAGATCACGTCATGGCATTGGACAGGAATTATAGAATGGGATTCAAGAGAAATTTCATGGAATACCACGTTGTGATGTTTGCCAGAACGAATACAAGGGCATTCGTGGATTAAGCTTGATTGTGATGCCATGGACTGAAGTATTGGGCGAGCATTAGAATTTTTCATTGCATACAATTCCTGGAAACCTCTTAGATCGACGTGCCACGGAACGTCACGTACAACATAGCATTTCCATTGGCAGGAAACCTCGTAAGGGTGAAAGCATTACACAAAACATGGCAGCAACGGTACCACACAGAACATGAATCTGAGAGCAATGCTATTACTGCATTTATTCAACATCAGACCTACAAAAGCACTGGAGCTCAATAACGTGCAGAGTGAGGAAACGAGCAATCAAACGAAAGGGGCCTAAGAAACCATCACATCCGTCTAAACACTCTTGGTTATCAAAAAGCACCACACTGGGATGTGATTAAACACTCTCGAGTATGGAAAATCACCACACTGCCCCGTGTGAGGCTCGAACTCACGACCTTCAGATTATGAGACTGACGCGCTGCCTAACTGCGCCAACGAGGCACGCGCTTGTGAGCGGGGCACGGGTTCAGATCCCACTTCTGACAAGCTTATCCATTGGCAGTGGGCTCAAGTTGGAGCCTTTAAAGCTCTGGCAAGTTGACCCACCGATACACGAATGTTGACGAACCCGCCTCCGGTAATGCTGGCCCTCGTGTTTGGACTGTAATGTAGCACTTTTTTTTAACAATCCCTGTGTGGGATCGCATGCCGCTTTCTTCGAAGATCACGTCATGGCATTGGACAGGAATTATAGAATGGGATTCAAGAGAAATTTCATGGAATACCACGTTGTGATGTTTGCCAGAACGAATACAAGGGCATTCGTGGATTAAGCTTGATTGTGATGCCATGGACTGAAGTATTGGGCGAGCATTAGAATTTTTCATTGCATACAATTCCTGGAAACCTCTTAGATCGACGTGCCACGGAACGTCACGTACAACATAGCATTTCCATTGGCAGGAAACCTCGTAAGGGTGAAAGCATTACACAAAACATGGCAGCAACGGTACCACACAGAACATGAATCTGAGAGCAATGCTATTACTGCATTTATTCAACATCAGACCTACAAAAGCACTGGAGCTCAATAACGTGCAGAGTGAGGAAACGAGCAATCAAACGAAAGGGGCCTAAGAAACCATCACATCCGTCTAAACACTCTTGGTTATCAAAAAGCACCACACTGGGATGTGATTAAACACTCTCGAGTATGGAAAATCACCACACTGCCCCGTGTGAGGCTCGAACTCACGACCTTCAGATTATGAGACTGACGCGCTGCCTAACTGCGCCAACGAGGCACGCGCTTGAGAGCCGGGCACGGGTTCAGATCCCACTTCTGACAAGCTTATCCATTGGCAGTGGGCTCAAGTTGGAGCCTTTAAAGCTCTGGCAAGTTGACCCACCGATACACGAATGTTGACGAACCCGCCTCCGGTAATGCTGGCCCTCGTGTTTGGACTGTAATGTAGCACTTTTTTTTAACAATCCCTGTGTGGGATCGCATGCCGCTTTCTTCGAAGATCACGTCATGGCATTGGACAGGAATTATAGAATGGGATTCAAGAGAAATTTCATGGAATACCACGTTGTGATGTTTGCCAGAACGAATACAAGGGCATTCGTGGATTAAGCTTGATTGTGATGCCATGGACTGAAGTATTGGGCGAGCATTAGAATTTTTCATTGCATACAATTCCTGGAAACCTCTTAGATCGACGTGCCACGGAACGTCACGTACAACATAGCATTTCCATTGGCAGGAAACCTCGTAAGGGTGAAAGCATTACACAAAACATGGCAGCAACGGTACCACACAGAACATGAATCTGAGAGCAATGCTATTACTGCATTTATTCAACATCAGACCTACAAAAGCACTGGAGCTCAATAACGTGCAGAGTGAGGAAACGAGCAATCAAACGAAAGGGGCCTAAGAAACCATCACATCCGTCTAAACACTCTTGGTTATCAAAAAGCACCACACTGGGATGTGATTAAACACTCTCGAGTATGGAAAATCACCACACTGCCCCGTGTGAGGCTCGAACTCACGACCTTCAGATTATGAGACTGACGCGCTGCCTAACTGCGCCAACGAGGCACGCGCTTGTGAGCCGGGCACGGGTTCAGATCCCACTTCTGACAAGCTTATCCATTGGCAGTGGGCTCAAGTTGGAGCCTTTAAAGCTCTGGCAAGTTGACCCACCGATACACGAATGTTGACGAACCCGCCTCCGGTAATGCTGGCCCTCGTGTTTGGACTGTAATGTAGCACTTTTTTTTAACAATCCCTGTGTGGGATCGCATGCCGCTTTCTTCGAAGATCACGTCATGGCATTGGACAGGAATTATAGAATGGGATTCAAGAGAAATTTCATGGAATACCACGTTGTGATGTTTGCCAGAACGAATACAAGGGCATTCGTGGATTAAGCTTGATTGTGATGCCATGGACTGAAGTATTGGGCGAGCATTAGAATTTTTCATTGCATACAATTCCTGGAAACCTCTTAGATCGACGTGCCATGGA
The DNA here is from genome assembly GCA_037043235.1 of Rhodeus uyekii. Taxonomy (NCBI): domain Eukaryota; kingdom Metazoa; phylum Chordata; class Actinopteri; order Cypriniformes; family Acheilognathidae; genus Rhodeus; species Rhodeus uyekii. The sequence continues at coordinate 42,144 of JAWRVZ010001006.1, forward strand.
ACGTCACGTACAACATAGCATTTCCATTGGCAGGAAACCTCGTAAGGGTGAAAGCATTACACAAAACATGGCAGCAACGGTACCACACAGAACATGAATCTGAGAGCAATGCTATTACTGCATTTATTCAACATCAGACCTACAAAAGCACTGGAGCTCAATAACGTGCAGAGTGAGGAAACGAGCAATCAAACGAAAGGGGCCTAAGAAACCATCACATCCGTCTAAACACTCTTGGTTATCAAAAAGCACCACACTGGGATGTGATTAAACACTCTCGAGTATGGAAAATCACCACACTGCCCCGTGTGAGGCTCGAACTCACGACCTTCAGATTATGAGACTGACGCGCTGCCTAACTGCGCCAACGAGGCACGCGCTTGTGAGCCGGGCACGGGTTCAGATCCCACTTCTGACAAGCTTATCCATTGGCAGTGGGCTCAAGTTGGAGCCTTTAAAGCTCTGGCAAGTTGACCCACCGATACACGAATGTTGACGAACCCGCCTCCGGTAATGCTGGCCCTCGTGTTTGGACTGTAATGTAGCACTTTTTTTTAACAATCCCTGTGTGGGATCGCATGCCGCTTTCTTCGAAGATCACGTCATGGCATTGGACAGGAATTATAGAATGGGATTCAAGAGAAATTTCATGGAATACCACGTTGTGATGTTTGCCAGAACGAATACAAGGGCATTCGTGGATTAAGCTTGATTGTGATGCCATGGACTGAAGTATTGGGCGAGCATTAGAATTTTTCATTGCATACAATTCCTGGAAACCTCTTAGATCGACGTGCCATGGAACGTCACGTACAACATAGCATTTCCATTGGCAGGAAACCTCGTAAGGGTGAAAGCATTACACAAAACATGGCAGCAACGGTACCACACAGAACATGAATCTGAGAGCAATGCTATTACTGCATTTATTCAACATCAGACCTACAAAAGCACTGGAGCTCAATAACGTGCAGAGTGAGGAAACGAGCAATCAAACGAAAGGGGCCTAAGAAACCATCACATCCGTCTAAACACTCTTGGTTATCAAAAAGCACCACACTGGGATGTGATTAAACACTCTCGAGTATGGAAAATCACCACACTGCCCCGTGTGAGGCTCGAACTCACGACCTTCAGATTATGAGACTGACGCGCTGCCTAACTGCGCCAACGAGGCACGCGCTTGTGAGCCGGGCACGGGTTCAGATCCCACTTCTGACAAGCTTATCCATTGGCAGTGGGCTCAAGTTGGAGCCTTTAAAGCTCTGGCAAGTTGACCCACCGATACACGAATGTTGACGAACCCGCCTCCGGTAATGCTGGCCCTCGTGTTTGGACTGTAATGTAGCACTTTTTTTTAACAATCCCTGTGTGGGATCGCATGCCGCTTTCTTCGAAGATCACGTCATGGCATTGGACAGGAATTATAGAATGGGATTCAAGAGAAATTTCATGGAATACCACGTTGTGATGTTTGCCAGAACGAATACAAGGGCATTCGTGGATTAAGCTTGATTGTGATGCCATGGACTGAAGTATTGGGCGAGCATTAGAATTTTTCATTGCATACAATTCCTGGAAACCTCTTAGATCGACGTGCCATGGAACGTCACGTACAACATAGCATTTCCATTGGCAGGAAACCTCGTAAGGGTGAAAGCATTACACAAAACATGGCAGCAACGGTACCACACAGAACATGAATCTGAGAGCAATGCTATTACTGCATTTATTCAACATCAGACCTACAAAAGCACTGGAGCTCAATAACGTGCAGAGTGAGGAAACGAGCAATCAAACGAAAGGGGCCTAAGAAACCATCACATCCGTCTAAACACTCTTGGTTATCAAAAAGCACCACACTGGGATGTGATTAAACACTCTCGAGTATGGAAAATCACCACACTGCCCCGTGTGAGGCTCGAACTCACGACCTTCAGATTATGAGACTGACGCGCTGCCTAACTGCGCCAACGAGGCACGCGCTTGTGAGCCGGGCACGGGTTCAGATCCCACTTCTGACAAGCTTATCCATTGGCAGTGGGCTCAAGTTGGAGCCTTTAAAGCTCTGGCAAGTTGACCCACCGATACACGAATGTTGACGAACCCGCCTCCGGTAATGCTGGCCCTCGTGTTTGGACTGTAATGTAGCACTTTTTTTTAACAATCCCTGTGTGGGATCGCATGCCGCTTTCTTCGAAGATCACGTCATGGCATTGGACAGGAATTATAGAATGGGATTCAAGAGAAATTTCATGGAATACCACGTTGTGATGTTTGCCAGAACGAATACAAGGGCATTCGTGGATTAAGCTTGATTGTGATGCCATGGACTGAAGTATTGGGCGAGCATTAGAATTTTTCATTGCATACAATTCCTGGAAACCTCTTAGATCGACGTGCCATGGAACGTCACGTACAACATAGCATTTCCATTGGCAGGAAACCTCGTAAGGGTGAAAGCATTACACAAAACATGGCAGCAACGGTACCACACAGAACATGAATCTGAGAGCAATGCTATTACTGCATTTATTCAACATCAGACCTACAAAAGCACTGGAGCTCAATAACGTGCAGAGTGAGGAAACGAGCAATCAAACGAAAGGGGCCTAAGAAACCATCACATCCGTCTAAACACTCTTGGTTATCAAAAAGCACCACACTGGGATGTGATTAAACACTCTCGAGTATGGAAAATCACCACACTGCCCCGTGTGAGGCTCGAACTCACGACCTTCAGATTATGAGACTGACGCGCTGCCTAACTGCGCCAACGAGGCACGCGCTTGTGAGCCGGGCACGGGTTCAGATCCCACTTCTGACAAGCTTATCCATTGGCAGTGGGCTCAAGTTGGAGCCTTTAAAGCTCTGGCAAGTTGACCCACCGATACACGAATGTTGACGAACCCGCCTCCGGTAATGCTGGCCCTCGTGTTTGGACTGTAATGTAGCACTTTTTTTTAACAATCCCTGTGTGGGATCGCATGCCGCTTTCTTCGAAGATCACGTCATGGCATTGGACAGGAATTATAGAATGGGATTCAAGAGAAATTTCATGGAATACCACGTTGTGATGTTTGCCAGAACGAATACAAGGGCATTCGTGGATTAAGCTTGATTGTGATGCCATGGACTGAAGTATTGGGCGAGCATTAGAATTTTTCATTGCATACAATTCCTGGAAACCTCTTAGATCGACGTGCCATGGAACGTCACGTACAACATAGCATTTCCATTGGCAGGAAACCTCGTAAGGGTGAAAGCATTACACAAAACATGGCAGCAACGGTACCACACAGAACATGAATCTGAGAGCAATGCTATTACTGCATTTATTCAACATCAGACCTACAAAAGCACTGGAGCTCAATAACGTGCAGAGTGAGGAAACGAGCAATCAAACGAAAGGGGCCTAAGAAACCATCACATCCGTCTAAACACTCTTGGTTATCAAAAAGCACCACACTGGGATGTGATTAAACACTCTCGAGTATGGAAAATCACCACACTGCCCCGTGTGAGGCTCGAACTCACGACCTTCAGATTATGAGACTGACGCGCTGCCTAACTGCGCCAACGAGGCACGCGCTTGTGAGCCGGGCACGGGTTCAGATCCCACTTCTGACAAGCTTATCCATTGGCAGTGGGCTCAAGTTGGAGCCTTTAAAGCTCTGGCAAGTTGACCCACCGATACACGAATGTTGACGAACCCGCCTCCGGTAATGCTGGCCCTCGTGTTTGGACTGTAATGTAGCACTTTTTTTTAACAATCCCTGTGTGGGATCGCATGCCGCTTTCTTCGAAGATCACGTCATGGCATTGGACAGGAATTATAGAATGGGATTCAAGAGAAATTTCATGGAATACCACGTTGTGATGTTTGCCAGAACGAATACAAGGGCATTCGTGGATTAAGCTTGATTGTGATGCCATGGACTGAAGTATTGGGCGAGCATTAGAATTTTTCATTGCATACAATTCCTGGAAACCTCTTAGATCGACGTGCCATGGAACGTCACGTACAACATAGCATTTCCATTGGCAGGAAACCTCGTAAGGGTGAAAGCATTACACAAAACATGGCAGCAACGGTACCACACAGAACATGAATCTGAGAGCAATGCTATTACTGCATTTATTCAACATCAGACCTACAAAAGCACTGGAGCTCAATAACGTGCAGAGTGAGGAAACGAGCAATCAAACGAAAGGGGCCTAAGAAACCATCACATCCGTCTAAACACTCTTGGTTATCAAAAAGCACCACACTGGGATGTGATTAAACACTCTCGAGTATGGACAATCACCACACTGCCCCGTGTGAGGCTCGAACTCACGACCTTCAGATTATGAGACTGACGCGCTGCCTAACTGCGCCAACGAGGCACGCGCTTGCGAACCGGGCACGGGTTCAGATCCCACTTCTGACAAGCTTATCCATTGGCAGTGGGCTCAAGTTGGAGCCTTTAAAGCTCCGGCAAGTTGACCCACCGATACACGAATGTTGACGAACCCGCCTCCGGTAATGCTGGCCCTCGTGTTTGGACTGTAATGTAGCACTTTTTTTTAACAATCCCTGTGTGGGATCGCATGCCGCTTTCTTCGAAGATCACGTCATGGCATTGGACAGGAATTATAGAATGGGATTCAAGAGAAATTTCATGGAATACCACGTTGTGATGTTTGCCAGAACGAATACAAGGGCATTCGTGGATTAAGCTTGATTGTGATGCCATGGACTGAAGTATTGGGCGAGCATTAGAATTTTTCATTGCATACAATTCCTGGAAACCTCTTAGATCGACGTGCCATGGAACG
>JAWRVZ010001007.1:7500-10000 GCA_037043235.1 Rhodeus uyekii
GACTAATCTGTCCATCATGGCTTCCTATCCCCCCCCCCCATGCTCTGATTGGCTTCATCACTCTGTCTCTCTCCACCAGTAAGCTGGTGTGTGGTGAGCGTTCTGGCGCAATATGGCTGCCGTCGCATCATCCAGGTGGAGCTGCACTCTGGTGGCGGTTGAGGAGATTCCCCCCCGTCCATGTAAGCGCTTTGAGTGTCTTTGATAAAGCGCTATATAAATGTAAAGAATTATTATTATTATTAACATCTAAGCCGTTTCCTGAACTTGTCTAGAAATTTCCCAAAAATAGCAGCATGTGGAGGATTTGCAGCCCTGAGGAAATGGCCTGTTATTTTCCTCCGTTTGTGATCGTAGCCGCGAGTCGGAGTCGTAGCCGGAGTCGTAGCCGGAGTCGTAGCCGGGAGTCGTAGCCGGGAGTCGTAGCCGGGAGTCGTAGCCGGGAGTCGTAGCCGGGAGTCGTAGCCGGGAGTCGTAGCCGGGAGTCGTAGCCGGGAGTCGTAGCCGGGAGTCGTAGCCGGGAGTCGTAGCCGGGAGTCGTAGCCGGGAGTCGTAGCCGGGAGTCGTAGCCGCGAGTCGTAGCCGCGAGTCGTAGCCGGGAGTCGTAGCCGGAGGAACGCGGTTGATGAGCTGATGAATAATGTAGAGAATAAGCAGAGAGAACTGAGATTGAACAGGCGCTGCTCTTGAGGATGCTATTCTGTTTCTGCTTGAATACTGAAGACTCTCACTGTCATCCCTCCGTCTCTCTCTCCATCCATCCCTCCATCTCTCCGTCTCTCTCTCTATCTCTCCATCCCTCCGTCTCTCCATTCCTCCGTCTCTCCATACCTCCATCCCCCCCGTCTCTCCCGTCCCTCCCTCCATCCCTCCATCTCTCCCTCCATCTCCCCCGTCTCCCTCCATCTCTCCCGTCCCTCCCTCCATCCCCCCGTCTCTCCCTCCATCTCCCCCGTCTCTTCCTCCATCCCTCCATCTCTCCCTCCATCTCTCCCGTCTCTCCCTCATCTCCCTGTCTCCCCATCTCTCCCTCCCTCCATCTCTCCATTCCTCCATCTCCCTGTCTCCCCATCTCTCCCTCCCTCCCTCCATCTCTCCGTCTCTCCATTCCTCCATCTGTCCCGTCTCTCCCTCCATCTCTCCATTCCTCCATCTCTCCTTCCATCTCTCCCGTCTCTCCCTCCATCTCTCCATTCCTCCATCTCTCCCTCCATCTCCCCCGTCTCTCCCTCCATCTCTCCCGTCTCTCCCTCCCTCCCTCCATCTCCCCCGTCTCTCCCTCCATCTCTCCCGTCTCTCCCTCCATCCCTCCATCTCCCTGTCTCCCCATCTCTCCCTCCCTCCATCTCTCCGTCTCTCCATTCCTCCATCTGTCCCGTCTCTCCCTCCGTCTCTCCCTCCATCTCTCCATTCCTCCATCTCCCCCGTCTCTCCCTCCATCTCCCCCGTCTCTCCCTCCATCTCCCTGTCTCCCCATCTCTCCCTCCCTCCCTCCATCTCTCCATTCCTCCATCTCTCCCTCCATCTCTCCCGTCTCTCCCTCCATCTCCCTGTCTCCCCATCTCTCCGTCTCTCCATCTCTCCATTCCTCCATCTCTCCATCTCCCTGTCTCCCCATCTCTCCCTCCCTCCATCTCTCCGTCTCTCCATTCCTCCATCTGTCCCGTCTCTCCCTCCGTCTCTCCCTCCATCTCTCCATTCCTCCATCTCTCCCGTCTCTCCCTCCATCTCCCCCGTCTCTCCCTCCATCTCCCCCGTCCCTCCCTCCATCTCCCTGTCTCCCCATCTCTCCCTCCCTCCCTCCATCTCTCCATTCCTCCATCTCTCCCTCCATCTCTCCCGTCTCTCCCTCCATCTCCCTGTCTCCCCATCTCTCCGTCTCTCCATCTCTCCATTTCCCTGTCTCCCCATCTCTCCCTCCCTCCATCTCTCCGTCTCTCCATTCCTCCATCTCTCCCTCCCTCCCTCCATCTCTCCATTCCTCCATCTCTCCCGTCTCTCCCTCCATCTCCCTGTCTCCCCATCTCTCCCTCCCTCCATCTCTCCGTCTCTCAGGGTTATTTATAGCCGTCTCTCGCTGTGTTGAGCTGCTGTGAAGAAGTGAAAAGGCTTTTCATGTTCTCTGTAATTGCCATCTGCTGCGGGGCCGTGGGGGGGGGGGGGTGTTACTCTGCGTTACTCGTTTACTCTGCTTCCAGTATTCCTCGTTTACACGGATATTTACCACACTCATATTTTACTTGTAACGTCTGATTTTAAAGCCTTTAATCCTTCCCTTTAACACACAGTTTAACACTAACACACAACAACCAACACAACTGTGTGTTTCCAGCTGAAATACGAGCCATCTCTGATTAGTGTTGCATGTGAAACGTGTGTCTGTTCTGACGGGGAATGTTGTGCGGTTGTTGATGTTGTGCGTCTGTTCTGACAGGAGAATGTTGTGCGGTTGTTGATGTTGTGTGTCTGTTCTGACGGGAGAATGTTGTGCGGTTGTTGA
>JAWRVZ010001007.1:17500-22500 GCA_037043235.1 Rhodeus uyekii
TGTGTGTGTTCTGCGTGTTCACGAGGCGTGTGTTCTGCGTGTTCACGAGGCGTGTGTTCTGCGTGTTCACGAGGAATGTTATGTGTGTGTTCTGTGTGTTCACGAGGCGTGTGTTCTGCGTGTTCATGAGGAATGTTATGTGTGTGTTCTGCGTGTTCATGAGGAATGTTATGTGTGTGTTCTGTGTGTTCACGAGGAATGTTATGTGTGTGTTCTGCGTGTTCACGAGGAATGTTATGTGTGTGTTCTGCGTGTTCATGAGGAATGTTATGTGTGTGTTCTGCGTGTTCATGAGGAATGTTATGTGTGTGTTCTGCGTGTTCATGAGGAATGTTATGTGTGTGTTCTGCGTGTTCACGAGGAATGTTATGTGTGTGTTCTGCGTGTTCACGAGGAATGTTATGTGTGTGTTCTGCGTGTTCACGAGGCGTGTGTTCTGCGTGTTCACGAGGCGTGTGTTCTGCGTGTTCACGAGGAATGTTATGTGTGTGTTCTGCGTGTTCATGAGGAATGTTATGTGTGTGTTCTGCGTGTTCATGAGGAATGTTATGTGTGTGTTCTGCGTGTTCATGAGGAATGTTATGTGTGTGTTCTGCGTGTTCATGAGGAATGTTATGTGTGTGTTCTGCGTGTTCACGAGGAATGTTATGTGTGTGTTCTGCGTGTTCACGAGGAATGTTATGTGTGTGTTCTGCGTGTTCACGAGGAATGTTATGTGTGTGTTCTGCGTGTTCACGAGGAATGTTATGTGTGTGTTCTGCGTGTTCACGAGGCGTGTGTTCTGCGTGTTCATGAGGAATGTTATGTGTGTGTTCTGCGTGTTCACGAGGCGTGTGTTCTGCGTGTTCACGAGGAATGTTATGTGTGTGTTCTAAGTGTTCACGAGGCGTGTGTTCTGCGTGTTCATGAGGAATGTTATGTGTGTGTTCTGCGTGTTCACGAGGAATGTTATGTGTGTGTTCTGCGTGTTCACGAGGCGTGTGTTCTGCGTGTTCATGAGGAATGTTATGTGTGTGTTCTGCGTGTTCATGAGGAATGTTATGTGTGTGTTCTGCGTGTTCATGAGGAATGTTATGTGTGTGTTCTGCGTGTTCACGAGGCGTGTGTTCTGCGTGTTCACGAGGAATGTTATGTGTGTGTTCTGCGTGTTCACGAGGTGTGTGTTCTGCGTGTTCACGAGGAATGTTATGTGTGTGTTCTGCATGTTCACAAGGCGTGTTATGTGTGTGTTCTGCGTGTTCACGAGGAATGTTATGTGTGTGTTCTGCGTGTTCACGAGGAATGTTATGTGTGTGTTCTGCGTGTTCACGAGGTGTGTGTTCTGCGTGTTCACGAGGAATGTTATGTGTGTGTTCTGCATGTTCACAAGGCGTGTTATGTGTGTGTTCTGCGTGTTCACGAGGAATGTTATGTGTGTGTTCTGCGTGTTCACGAGGAATGTTATGTGTGTGTTCTGCATGTTCACAAGGCGTGTTATGTGTGTGTTCTGCATGTTCACAAGGCGTGTTATGTGTGTGTTCTGCGTGTTCACGAGGAATGTTATGTGTGTGTTCTGCGTGTTCACGAGGAATGTTATGTGTGTGTTCTGCGTGTTCACGAGGAATGTTATGTGTGTGTTCTGCGTGTTCACAAGGCGTGTTGTGTGTGTTCTGCGTGTGTTCACGAGGAATGTTATGTGTGTGTTCTGCGTGTGTTCACGAGGAATGTTATGTGTGTGTTCTGCGTGTTCACGAGGCGTGTTATGTGTGTGTTCTGCGTGTTCACGAGGTGTGTGTTCTGCGTGTTCACGAGGAATGTTATGTGTGTGTTCTGCGTGTTCACGAGGAATGTTATGTGTGTGTTCTGCGTGTTCACGAGGCGTGTGTTCTGCGTGTTCACGAGGAATGTTATGTGTGTGTTCTGCGTGTTCACGAGGAATGTTATGTGTGTGTTCTGCGTGTTCACGAGGCGTGTGTTCTGCGTGTTCATGAGGAATGTTATGTGTGTGTTCTGCGTGTTCACGAGGCGTGTTATGTGTGTGTTCTGCGTGTTCACGAGGCGTGTTATGTGTGTGCTCTGCGTGTTCACGAGGAATGTTATGTGTGTGTTCTGCGTGTTCACGAGGAATGTTATGTGTGTGTTCTGCGTGTTCACGAGGAATGTTATGTGTGTGTTCTGCGTGTTCACGAGGAATGTTATGTGTGTGTTCTGCGTGTTCACGAGGCGTGTGTTCTGCGTGTTCATGAGGAATGTTATGTGTGTGTTCTGCGTGTTCACGAGGCGTGTTATGTGTGTGTTCTGCGTGTTCACGAGGCGTGTTATGTGTGTGTTCTGCGTGTTCACGAGGCGTGTTATGTGTGTGTTCTGCATGTTCACAAGGCATGTTATGTGTGTGCTCTGCGTGTTCACGAGGAATGTTATGTGTGTGTTCTGCGTGTTCACGAGGAATGTTATGTGTGTGTTCTGCGTGTTCACGAGGAATGTTATGTGTGTGTTCTGCGTGTTCACAAGGCGTGTTATGTGTGTGTTCTGCGTGTTCACGAGGAATGTTATGTGTGTGTTCTGCGTGTTCACGAGGAATGTTATGTGTGTGTTCTGCGTGTGTTCACGAGGAATGTTATGTGTGTGTTCTGCGTGTTCACGAGGCGTGTTATGTGTGTGTTCTGCGTGTTCACGAGGTGTGTGTTCTGCGTGTTCACGAGGAATGTTATGTGTGTGTTCTGCGTGTTCACGAGGCGTGTGTTCTGCGTGTTCACGAGGAATGTTATGTGTGTGTTCTGCGTGTTCACGAGGAATGTTATGTGTGTGTTCTGCGTGTTCACGAGGCGTGTGTTCTGCGTGTTCACGAGGAATGTTATGTGTGTGTTCTGCGTGTTCACGAGGAATGTTATGTGTGTGTTCTGCGTGTTCACGAGGAATGTTATGTGTGTGTTCTGCGTGTTCACGAGGAATGTTATGTGTGTGTTCTGCGTGTTCACGAGGAATGTTATGTGTGTGTTCTGCGTGTTCACAAGGCGTGTTATGTGTGTGTTCTGCGTGTTCACGAGGCGTGTGTTCTGCGTGTTCACGAGGAATGTTATGTGTGTGTTCTGCGTGTTCACGAGGTGTGTGTTCTGCGTGTTCACGAGGAATGTTATGTGTGTGTTCTGCGTGTTCACGAGGAATGTTATGTGTGTGTTCTGCGTGTTCACGAGGAATGTTATGTGTGTGTTCTGCGTGTTCACGAGGAATGTTATGTGTGTGTTCTGCATGTTCACAAGGCGTGTTATGTGTGTGTTCTGCGTGTTCACGAGGAATGTTATGTGTGTGTTCTGCGTGTTCACGAGGAATGTTATGTGTGTGTTCTGCGTGTTCACGAGGAATGTTATGTGTGTGTTCTGCGTGTTCACGAGGAATGTTATGTGTGTGTTCTGCGTGTTCACGAGGAATGTTATGTGTGTGTTCTGCGTGTTCACGAGGAATGTTATGTGTGTGTTCTGCGTGTTCACGAGGAATGTTATGTGTGTGTTCTGCGTGTTCACGAGGAATGTTATGTGTGTGTTCTGCATGTTCACAAGGCGTGTTATGTGTGTGTTCTGCGTGTTCACGAGGAATGTTATGTGTGTGTTCTGCGTGTTCACGAGGAATGTTATGTGTGTGTTCTGCGTGTTCACGAGGAATGTTATGTGTGTGTTCTGCGTGTTCACGAGGAATGTTATGTGTGTGTTCTGCATGTTCACAAGGCGTGTTATGTGTGTGTTCTGCGTGTTCACGAGGAATGTTATGTGTGTGTTCTGCGTGTTCACGAGGAATGTTATGTGTGTGTTCTGCGTGTTCACGAGGAATGTTATGTGTGTGTTCTGCGTGTTCACGAGGAATGTTATGTGTGTGTTCTGCGTGTTCACGAGGAATGTTATGTGTGTGTTCTGCGTGTTCACGAGGAATGTTATGTGTGTGTTCTGCGTGTTCACGAGGAATGTTATGTGTGTGTTCTGCGTGTTCACGAGGAATGTTATGTGTGTGTTCTGCGTGTTCACGAGGAATGTTATGTGTGTGTTCTGCGTGTTCACAAGGCGTGTTATGTGTGTGTTCTGCGTGTTCACGAGGAATGTTATGTGTGTGTTCTGCGTGTTCACGAGGAATGTTATGTGTGTGTTCTGCGTGTTCACGAGGAATGTTATGTGTGTGTTCTGCGTGTTCACGAGGAATGTTATGTGTGTGTTCTGCGTGTTCACGAGGAATGTTATGTGTGTGTTCTGCGTGTTCACGAGGAATGTTATGCGTGTGTTCTGCGTGTTCACGAGGAATGTTATGCGTGTGTTCTGCGTGTTCACGAGGAATGTTATGTGTGTGTTCTGCGTGTGTTCACGAGGAATGTTATGTGTGTGTTCTGCGTGTTCACGAGGTGTGTGTTCTGCGTGTTCACGAGGAATGTTATGTGTGTGTTCTGCGTGTGTTCACGAGGAATGTTATGTGTGTGTTCTGCGTGTGTTCACGAGGAATGTTATGTGTGTGTTCTGCGTGTGTTCACGAGGAATGTTATGTGTGTGTTCTGCGTGTGTTCACGAGGAATGTTATGTGTGTGTTCTGCGTGTTCATGAGGAATGTTATGTGTGTGTTCTGCGTGTTCATGAGGAATGTTATGTGTGTGTTCTGCGTGTTCATGAGGAATGTTATGTGTGTGTTCTGCGTGTTCATGAGGAATGTTATGTGTGTGTTCTGCGTGTTCACGAGGAATGTTATGTGTGTGTTCTGCGTGTTCATGAGGAATGTTATGTGTGTGTTCTGCGTGTGTTCACGAGGAATGTTATGTGTGTGTTCTGCGTGTTCACGAGGAATGTTATGTGTGTGTTCTGCGTGTTCATGAGGAATGTTATGTGTGTGTTCTTCGTGTTCATGAGGAATGTTATGTGTGTGTTCTGCGTGTTCATGAGGAATGTTATGTGTGTGTTCTGCACAGGAATGGCAGCGGCTGCCGTGTCTCCGTGTATGCAGAAGCTGCGGCAGCACCGGCCGCTCGGACGCACGCAGTCGGCTCCTCT
>JAWRVZ010001007.1:30000-40000 GCA_037043235.1 Rhodeus uyekii
GCATCCCTTTCTAATTCAGGTTTAAACTCCTGGAATGTGAGTCCCGATCTTCACGATCACACGCTGACCGGTCTGAAATGAATCGCTGTGATGAGCGACAGGACTAACAGATGAATCAATGAAACCATCAGACGCCACAGAAACAGAAGGCTGGATCTCCAGTGAATGTGGTTCTGTCACACTTTCGCTCTTTCCCTCACTGTGGAAGACGGTTGTGAGAGAGAGTTTCAGCACTGGACTTCGCTCTGCATGCGTGCTGACCGGCAGCTTTCTCTGAGGAAGGAGGTCGCGTGCAACGACAGGATACCCGTCTCACGGAGGAACACACATAAACTTCCAAGAACTGTTAACAGTGTTTCTGGCATTGAACCACATTTTGTGCCGTTAGCAAGGAACACCACATTTGGTTGGACCGAGCTGCTGAATCTCTTCTCCTCGCCATCGATTCTTTCCTCTGGCGAGAGATGGTGCTCCTGTTGCCGAACACATTACTCTGCGCGTTTCCTCCATTATGCCCGATTGTGCCAACTTTAAGAAGATTTAGATGGTACGGTCACTCAGTAACACTGATCACCCCGAACTGACAGAGATAAACTCCTATGCGACCAGCCTTGGCCACTTCGGCTGTGCAGGAACTTCCCTCACACTTGTTCACCCGACCGACGGGCTCTCTGGCACTGGCACTGGCACCGAGAGCTTGAACTGAAGCATTACAGGTTTACCTCCAAGAGTTAATGAAACAATTCAGAAAGCAAGAGTATCTTCACCATAATCTGCATAAGATCAGAAATGGAATGTGTTTGAGAAACATTATCGTTTTTAGTTTCACATGTTCCCATTCTATTCTGGAAATGGTGTTTATATTAAACATGTCACAGAGTTTCTGACTGGATATCTGCAGTCTGGGAGTTATATCCCATACGGACATACAGAGTGAATGTTTGAAAGAGAACAATAGGTTACCCAGGTTCTCTGATAGCGATGTAAATCACCACACTTCCTTCCACGGAGAACAGATGGGCTGAGAATGAAGCGAGGACCGCCAGTAGAGCTATAAATCAGGGAGACGGGACTCCATCACTGTCCTGGTGCTTTTCCAGAATGACATAAAGAGCGAATGTTGTTAGATAATCATTACCTGCTCGGACACCTGCTCCGCCACATCCAGCCAAGGCTTTTAGATCCCCGTTTATCATTATTAAAGGTCTTAGTAAAGTTTGGGTGGAGCACGTTCAAAAGATCTATAACTCATCAGCAATGATCACGTCTGACCCACGTTTGAGGAAGATCATATATACATACAGTGTGTGAAAAGTGTTCCTGATTTCTTATTTTTTTGCATGTTTGTCACTTTTAAATGTTTCAGAATATATGTGACTATTATAATTATAATATACAAAATTATAACAAAATCCAAACTTAAATGGCCCTGTGAAAAACTCTTTGCCCCCTAATTCTAATAACTGGTTGGTGTTTTAGCAGCAGCTAAATGTTCAACTTTTGTCTCTTCAGTCCACAGAGTATTTTCCCAAAAGTCTTGGGGATTATCAAGATGTTTTATGGCAAAAGTGAGACGAGCCTTAATGTTGTTTTTCATCTTGCAGGCCATTTCCCCCCGTCTCTCTTCTCCTGGTCATGAACACTGAGCTTCACTGGGGAAGTGAGGCCTGCAGGTCTCTGGATGTTGTGTTTTGTGACTCTTGGATGAATCGTCGCTGAACTCTTGGTTGGCTGATCCTGGGAAGCTTCATTACTGTTCCATGTTTTCTCCATTTGTGGATAACAGCTCTCACTGTGATTCGCTGGAGTCACAAAGCTTTAGAAATGGCTTTAGAACCTTTTCCAGACTAATAGATCTCAATTACTTTCTCATTGTTCCTGAATTTCTTTAGATATCAGCATGACGTCTAGCTTCTAAAGACTTTTGTTCTACTTCACTTTATCAGGCAGGTCCTATTTAACTGATTTCTTGATTGCAGCTAGAGAAGCTGAACTCATGTGTGATAAACCATGGTTAAGTTTTATTTTAACTTCTTTTTAAAACCCTTTTTCACAAAGGTCCATGTGGGTTTGGGTTTTGTTTCCCCTTATTAATAATAGCAGCCTTGATTTAAAAACTGCATTTTGTGTTTATTTGTGTTATCTTTGCCTAATGTTTAAATTAGTTTGATGATCTGAAACATTTAAGAGTGACAAGCATGCAAAAAAATAAAAAATCAGCCAAACTGTGTATATACGTATACACACACACACACACACACACGCACGCACGCACATATATTTGACTCACCTACATCTCTCGACAGTTTTCAGGATCACGGCTCAGTTCCTGCCAGTACTCTGGGTTCGGGCCTAACACAGAGCCTCTCCTCAGACAACACGCCAAATATAAACGTTTAAAATTAGTTCGCATCAGTTACAAGTTTTAAGTGCGTATTTTTCGTGCAGTGCTTCTTTTCCTGTGACTGTGATTCACCTAGAAAAAGGTGTCATCAGAAGTCATTCTCTACTACAATATAATCACAATCATTTCTGTTGTAAAACTTATTAGATATTTAGTGATCCCCAGTGACGTCATCATGGCTCAGGTTCTCATTCAGCAGCGTCAGATCAATACTGCTGATGAATATTCAGTGTCCTCCAGGAACACAAACTCCCTCAGGAGAATCCAGACTCAGTCACTCAGTTTCTCCTGTGACCAACACATGCACAGTGTGATTATGACATAGACAGCGTTTCAGGTCAGAGGTCAGATTGGATCAGAACATTTAAAATATTTAATCCTGTTCCATCTGTTTGAAGAACAATTCATCAGGCCGATATGGAGCCAAAGCTAGCCATGGATTCTGAGCGGAGGACTGATCTAATAAAAACTGATAGTGCTGTGTGTATGCATATGTTGCAATTTAGATGTATTTGTAAGATGGAAGAATGTGGTTTTACAGATGCTAGAAACGTGGCTTTCAAATGAAAGATTGGCATCAAAGAGCACACACAAGTTTCTGACTGACGACGAACACTTGACAGAGCCATCGAGAGTCAGACAATAGTCAAGTTATTACACGCAGAACTTTATGATCCAATAATTACAATCTCTTCGGAATTAAGTTGGAAATTACTAGTGATCCAGTCGTTTTTGCATAATCAGTTCTGCATTCTGTTAAATTAGTGAATTGGTTTGTTTAATCAGGATAAAGAAATATAGAGCTGAGTATCATCAGTATAACAATGATTCCTAATAATTGCACCTAAAGGAAGCAGGAACAGGGAAAAGCAACGGTCCTAGCACTGAACCTTGAGGAACTCCACACTGAACTTGTGATGATCCGACATCTCATTTACTAACCGATAACGTTCGGACAGCGGTTTCTCAGTTCTGTGTGGTTTCAGTCATAAATCACTGTCATAATCACGTCTCAATCACACCAATAATGACAGATTTGATACTTTTTAAAACATTTTCTCTTTTCTAGGATTTATATGGAGTCAAACAATAAATTAATAACTATTCTTAATAAAGAGAGTCCACATTATTTTCAAATTGTAATCAACAATTTTGAAATGCTGATAAAATGTTGAAATATTTCTGAATTTTGATCTGTTTAAACAGACCTGCAGGACAAACTCACCTGGATACAATGTCACAATGTCCGTTCGTTCATGTCCAATCATCACTCAGACTAACGGACATTACGAGAACCTGAACATCTGAAAAAGTCCTTGAGCTCAGTTGAAAAAAGAAATGCAGAAACCTTCAGAAACAGTGATTTTCTACACTGAAATGATGAAATCTTTCAGCTTGAAATCATTTTCAAGATATGCATTTGGATTTAATAAAAGAATATGCAAATATTAAATTTACAGCCCATATGACCCGTGTTGATCATATGATGGATGATCGCTTGATATGCAGCCAATGGCATTAAATGAATAAAATGGAGCTGAAAGTAGAAATGAAGCAAGTGACACACACACACACACACACACACACACTAACGCAGCTCCTAGCAACAGCGCGCTCTTCCTTCAGTCACAGAATGTGTCGGAGTGAGTGAGACTCCATCAGCGTCTTCTGACTCTAATATAAAATGCTGCGGCACAGATAATTTTTCTGACTTTTTATAGGTCAGAATTCTTCACTAAAGCATTTACAGATATTTAACAGTTTAGATATTTTGATAAGAAATCAATAACCCACGTTAGGCATGAATTTATCATAGACTAAACAGTTTCTGCTAGGAACGGCGGGATAATAATGCCTTACATTCACACACTTTACTGAAGCTTTATTAGAGGGTTTGTTCAAGGTCGCCGTTACTCGAGTTGAATATCTGTGATAAAAGGGTTTCAGGGAGTGATAAAACACAATGATGGAAATAATCCTCTCTCTCACACACCAGGACCAGGACACATTCACTCTCTAAAGGTTAAGGTTTGTGTTTGGCAGAATAAACCGCATTACAGCAGACTGAACCAAATCCGTACTATCCCTCTAAAGCAAAACTGAAACTTCTCTTCATACATTTCATGCTTTTCAAACCCGTCATTCATTTGTCCTGTTTGAATGAATCTGTTGCATCTCAAATAGACCATGAAATGCCAGTTAAAGCACTTACTCATGACAGCAGAAGATCTTCCTCTAAACTCACTCTCAGCCAAAGTTTCCTAAAAGCTCAAGAAAAAAACGATTAACCGATGAACAATAAATGATGAACAATCAATCAAATGACTCTCTCCAGATCGGTTCAACTGAGAATGTTTTTCCATCCAATTAGTCAAAACCAACAATCCAGATGTGTGTGAGAGCACATTACATCTACAGCTCAATGCTGAGCGCCGGGTCGAGCTCCCAAACACGCAACTAACCGCCCACACTCGTTTCACACTGCTAATTAATGACAGACGCAAGACACTAATGTCTTACACACACACACACACACCGGACCGGGTTCTGGATCTCACCCGATCCCAACAAACACACACACACACACCGGACCGGGTTCTGGATCTCACCCGATCCCAACAAACACACACACACACACACCGGACCTGGTTCTGGATCTCACCCGATCCCAACAAACACACGCACACACACCGGACCGGGTTCTGGATCTCACCCGATCCCAAAAAACACACACACCGGACCGGGTTCTGGATCTCACCCGATCCCAACAAACACATACACACACACCGGACCTGGTTCTGGATCTCACCCGATCCCAAAAAACACACACACACACACCGGACCGGGTTCTGGATCTCACCCGATCCCAACAAACACACAAACGCACACACACCGGACCGGGTTCTGGATCTCACCCGATCCCAACAAACACACACACACACAGCGGACCGGGTTCTGGATCTCACCCGATCCCAAAAAACACACACACCGGACCTGGTTCTGGATCTCACCCGATCCCAACAAACACACACACACACACACCGGACCGGGTTCTGGATCTCACCCGATCCCAACAAACACACACACACACACACCGGACCTGGTTCTGGATCTCACCCGATCCCAACAAACACACACACCGGACCTGGTTCTGGATCTCACCCGATCCCAACAAACACACACACACACACACCGGACCTGGTTCTGGATCTCACCCGATCCCAACAAACACACACACACACACACCGGACCGGGTTCTGGATCTCACCCGATCCCAACAAACACACACACGCACACACACCGGACCTGGTTCTGGATCTCACCCGATCCCAACAAACACACACACACACACACCGGACCTGGTTCTGGATCTCACCCGATCCCAACAAACACACACACACACACCGGACCGGGTTCTGGATCTCACCCGATCCCAACAAACACACACACCGGACCTGGTTCTGGATCTCACCCGATCCCAACAAACACACACACCGGACCTGGTTCTGGATCTCACCCGATCCCAACAAACACACACACACACACACCGGACCTGGTTCTGGATCTCACCCGATCCCAACAAACACACACACACACACCGGACCGGGTTCTGGATCTCACCCGATCCCAACAAACACACACACCGGACCTGGTTCTGGATCTCACCCGATCCCAACAAACACACACACACACACACACACCGGACCTGGTTCTGGATCTCACCCGATCCCAACAAACACACACACACACACACCGGACCTGGTTCTGGATCTCACCCGATCCCAACAAACACACACACACACACCGGACCGGGTTCTGGATCTCACCCGATCCCAACAAACACACACACGCACACACACCGGACCGGGTTCTGGATCTCACCCGATCCCAAAAAACACACACACCAGACCGGGTTCTGGATCTCACCCGATCCCAACAAACACACACACGCACACACACCGGACCGGGTTCTGGATCTCACCCGATCCCAACAAACACACACACACACACACACCGGACCTGGTTCTGGATCTCACCCGATCCCAACAAACACACACACACACACACACCGGACCGGGTTCTGGATCTCACCCGATCCCAACAAACACACACACACACACCAGACCTGGTTCTGGATCTCACCCGATCCCAACAAACACACACACCGGACCTGGTTCTGGATCTCACCCGATCCCAACAAACACACACACACACACACCGGACCTGGTTCTGGATCTCACCCGATCCCAACAAACACACACACACACACCGGACCGGGTTCTGGATCTCACCCGATCCCAACAAACACACACACCGGACCTGGTTCTGGATCTCACCCGATCCCAACAAACACACACACACACACACCGGACCTGGTTCTGGATCTCACCCGATCCCAACAAACACACACACACACACACCGGACCTGGTTCTGGATCTCACCCGATCCCAACAAACACACACACACACACCGGACCGGGTTCTGGATCTCACCCGATCCCAACAAACACACACACGCACACACACCGGACCGGGTTCTGGATCTCACCCGATCCCAAAAAACACACACACCAGACCGGGTTCTGGATCTCACCCGATCCCAACAAACACACACACGCACACACACCGGACCGGGTTCTGGATCTCACCCGATCCCAACAAACACACACACACACACACCGGACCTGGTTCTGGATCTCACCCGATCCCAACAAACACACACACACACACACACACCGGACCGGGTTCTGGATCTCACCCGATCCCAACAAACACACACACACACACCGGACCGGGTTCTGGATCTCACCCGATCCCAACAAACACACACACACACACCGGACCGGGTTCTGGATCTCACCCGATCCCAACAAACACACACACGCACACACACCGGACCGGGTTCTGGATCTCACCCGATCCCAAAAAACACACACACCAGACCGGGTTCTGGATCTCACCCGATCCCAACAAACACACACACGCACACACACCGGACCGGGTTCTGGATCTCACCCGATCCCAACAAACACACACACACACACACCGGACCTGGTTCTGGATCTCACCCGATCCCAACAAACACACACACACACACACACCGGACCGGGTTCTGGATCTCACCCGATCCCAACAAACACACACACACACACCCTTACCGGGTTCTGGATCTCACCCGATCCCAACAAACACACACACACACACACCGGACCGGGTTCTGGATCTCACCCGATCCCAACAAACACACACACACACACACACCGGACCGGGTTCTGGATCTCACCCGATCCCAACAAACACACACACACACACCGGACCGGGTTCTGGATCTCACCCGATCCCAACAAACACACACACCGGACCTGGTTCTGGATCTCACCCGATCCCAACAAACACACACACACACACCGGACCGGGTTCTGGATCTCACCCGATCCCAACAAACACACACACCGGACCTGGTTCTGGATCTCACCCGATCCCAACAAACACACACACCGGACCTGGTTCTGGATCTCACCCGATCCCAACAAACACACACACACACACACCGGACCTGGTTCTGGATCTCACCCGATCCCAACAAACACACACACACACACCGGACCGGGTTCTGGATCTCACCCGATCCCAACAAACACACACACCGGACCTGGTTCTGGATCTCACCCGATCCCAACAAACACACACACACACACACACACCGGACCTGGTTCTGGATCTCACCCGATCCCAACAAACACACACACACACACACCGGACCTGGTTCTGGATCTCACCCGATCCCAACAAACACACACACACACACCGGACCGGGTTCTGGATCTCACCCGATCCCAACAAACACACACACGCACACACACCGGACCGGGTTCTGGATCTCACCCGATCCCAAAAAACACACACACCAGACCGGGTTCTGGATCTCACCCGATCCCAACAAACACACACACGCACACACACCGGACCGGGTTCTGGATCTCACCCGATCCCAACAAACACACACACACACACACCGGACCTGGTTCTGGATCTCACCCGATCCCAACAAACACACACACACACACACACCGGACCGGGTTCTGGATCTCACCCGATCCCAACAAACACACACACACACACCGGACCTGGTTCTGGATCTCACCCGATCCCAACAAACACACACACCGGACCTGGTTCTGGATCTCACCCGATCCCAACAAACACACACACACACACACCGGACCTGGTTCTGGATCTCACCCGATCCCAACAAACACACACACACACACCGGACCGGGTTCTGGATCTCACCCGATCCCAACAAACACACACACCGGACCTGGTTCTGGATCTCACCCGATCCCAACAAACACACACACACACACACCGGACCTGGTTCTGGATCTCACCCGATCCCAACAAACACACACACACACACACCGGACCTGGTTCTGGATCTCACCCGATCCCAACAAACACACACACACACACCGGACCGGGTTCTGGATCTCACCCGATCCCAACAAACACACACACGCACACACACCGGACCGGGTTCTGGATCTCACCCGATCCCAAAAAACACACACACCAGACCGGGTTCTGGATCTCACCCGATCCCAACAAACACACACACGCACACACACCGGACCGGGTTCTGGATCTCACCCGATCCCAACAAACACACACACACACACACCGGACCTGGTTCTGGATCTCACCCGATCCCAACAAACACACACACACACACACACACCGGACCGGGTTCTGGATCTCACCCGATCCCAACAAACACACACACACACACCGGACCGGGTTCTGGATCTCACCCGATCCCAACAAACACACACACACACACCGGACCGGGTTCTGGATCTCACCCGATCCCAACAAACACACACACGCACACACACCGGACCGGGTTCTGGATCTCACCCGATCCCAAAAAACACACACACCAGACCGGGTTCTGGATCTCACCCGATCCCAACAAACACACACACGCACACACACCGGACCGGGTTCTGGATCTCACCCGATCCCAACAAACACACACACACACACACCGGACCTGGTTCTGGATCTCACCCGATCCCAACAAACACACACACACACACACACCGGACCGGGTTCTGGATCTCACCCGATCCCAACAAACACACACACACACACCCTTACCGGGTTCTGGATCTCACCCGATCCCAACAAACACACACACACACACACCGGACCGGGTTCTGGATCTCACCCGATCCCAACAAACACACACACACACACACACCGGACCGGGTTCTGGATCTCACCCGATCCCAACAAACACACACACACACACCGGACCGGGTTCTGGATCTCACCCGATCCCAACAAACACACACACACACACCGGACCGGGTTCTGGATCTCACCCGATCCCAAAAAACACACACACACACACCGGACCGGGTTCTGGATCTCACCCGATCCCAACAAACACACACACACACACACCGGACCGGGTTCTGGATCTCACCCGATCCCAACAAACACACACACACACACACCGGACCTGGTTCTGGATCTCACCCGATCCCAACAAACACACACACACACACCGGACCGGGTTCTGGATCTCAC
>JAWRVZ010001007.1:45000-46957 GCA_037043235.1 Rhodeus uyekii
TTTCCAGCCCCTCTCGTCCAGAAGATGTCCAAGTTTTTGGACGCCGTTCCTCAGTAAGCATCTCCGCACAGTCACAGAGGAGAGCAATCGGGTCTGGATCAATGAGTTAAAAAACAAGGGTTCCTCTGGAGTCCAGTGTCCTTGCTCACCAACGTCTCGTTCCACTTTAAAAACAGATCTCCAGGTCTGCAGCATAGATTTATAAAATGGTGGAAGCTCTGCCAGACTTACTTCCTCCAACTTTATTAAAAACAAGTGCTTGTCGAGACCCAGTCCTCCTGCCTTCTTCAGCAAAGCACTGGCAGTTTTGGCCCATGTCACGTCCCTGTAGAGGAGTCTCTGTGCAGACTGTAGTCTGAAGGCTCGGATCCGACTCCACACATCCACCAATCCTTGACCGCCCTCTTGAACAGGAAGATACAGAGCGGCGGCACGGATCCAGTGCTGTCCACTCCAAAAGAAGTTCACTAGTGTTCTTTGAATGTTTGAGACGAGTCCTTCAGGCGGCTCCATGACTGCAGTCCTGTGCCACAGCATCGATGCAGTGAGGTTATTGATCACCAGGACTCTCCCCCTGTAGGACAGCTGTGGCAGGATCCATTTCCACTTTGATAGTTTGGCAGACACCTTCTCCAGCAGACCCTCCCAATTTTTCATTTGAAACTGGTCATTACCTAAAAAAACACCTAAAGCTTTAAAACCATCTTGTCTCCAGCGTAACCCACCCGGGAGTTGAGGAAAACCAGTGCCTTCCCACCTACCAACAATAAAACCTTCACTTTTTGACCAGTTGACTCTTGCAGAGGAGGCTCTTTCATACAAACCAAGAGTTTGATTTAAAATCGTGATGTCATCCTGGTTTGAAATAAAAACAGTAATGTCGTCTGCATACGCTGATACACAAACCTTAAAATTATCCTGTGAATTAGGAATTGCAACTCCATTAAGATTTCTCCTCAACCTGCACAACAACGGTTCGATGACCAGGCTGTATAATTGTCCAGACAGTGGACACCCCTGCCGGATGCCTCTGGACACGGGGACCGGCTCGCTCAAACCCCCCCCTGCTTTCACCAGCACAGACACGTTAAAATACAGCAAATTAATGTAAGATATAAAACTGTCACCAAACCCAAAACACTTTAAAACATTAAAAAGATATTCATGGTCAACTCGATCAAAAGCTTTTTCTTGATCAAGCGATAAAAACCCAAGATTTCCATGATAAAACTGATTAATGTCGATCAAGTCCCTTAATAAAAACAGATTGTCCGTTATTGATCTTTCAGGAACGCAGTATGTCTGGTCCTTGTGAATCAACTGGTCTAAAACATTTTTCAGTCTGTTGGATAAACATTTGGAGAATATCTTATAGTCCGAACACAGTAAGGATACAGGTCTCCAGTTCTTTAAAAGTCCCAAGTCCCCCTTCTTTGGAAGGAGAGACAGGACTGCTCGTCGACAGCTTGTGGGAAGTGTCTTATTGTTAATGCAGTCCAACAACACTTCATAAAAATCTGGTCCTATTAGATCCCAGAATTGTTGATAGAAATCCACAGGTAGTCCATCAATCCCTGGGGAACGGCCAGTGTGAAGCTGACGCACTGCTTCTGTGAGTTCATTAAAAGAGATGGACGTGTCCAGTGCCTCTTTCTGCTGGTCCTCGAGCTGAGGCAGTTCCTCCAGCAGATCCTCCACGCTCGCAACATCACAGCTCTCAGCGCTGAACAGCTGCTTGTAAAAGTCTCTCGCGATCCTCCTCATTTCAGCTGGATCTGAGGTCACCGACCCATCCTGCCGACGGAGATGGCACATTTGCTTTTGATGGACACTCTTCTTCTCCAGATTAAAAAAGAAAGCACTCGGAGCGTCCATGTCTTTGACAGAGCAGAATCTGGCTCTTATCAGCGCTCCTTTAGCCTGCTCCTGCAAATAAGAGTTCAGTTCTTGCTTTTTC
>JAWRVZ010001008.1:0-46901 GCA_037043235.1 Rhodeus uyekii
TATCAGTTGTAAATCTTGTAGCTGCCCCAGTAGGAGTTTGTCTTGTTGTGGACTCGGCTGTAGAGAAAGCAGTTGCTGTTGTTTCAAATGTAGTTTCCGAGGATGTTGATTCGACTGTAGGTTTCGATGTTGTGGATTCAAGGGTAGATTCTGTGGTTGTAGTATCAGTTGTGGATTCTAATGTTGTAGATCTTGTAGCTGCCCCAGTAGGAGTTTGTCTTGTTGTGGACTCGGCTGTAGAGAAAGCAGTTGCTGTTGTTTCAAATGTAGTTTCCGAGGATGTTGATTCGATTGTAGGTTTCGATGTTGTGGATTCAAGGGTAGATTCTGTGGTTGTAGTATCAGTTGTAAATCTTGTAGCTGCCCCAGTAGGAGTTTGTCTTGTTGTGGACTCGGCTGTAGAGAAAGCAGTTGCTGTTGTTTCAAATGTAGTTTCCGAGGATGTTGATTCGACTGTAGGTTTCGATGTTGTGGATTCTAGTGTAGATTCTTTGGTTGTAGTATCAGTTGTGGATTCTAATGTTGTAGATCTTGTAGCTGCCCCAGTAGGAGTTTGTCTTGTTGTGGACTCGGCTGTAGAGAAAGCAGTTGCTGTTGTTTCAAATGTAGTTTCCGAGGATGTTGATTCGACTGTAGGTTTCGATGTTGTGGATTCTAGTGTAGATTCTTTGGTTGTAGTATCAGTTGTGGATTCTAATGTTGTAGATCTTGTAGCTGCCCCAGTAGGAGTTTGTCTTGTTGTGGACTCGGCTGTAGAGAAAGCAGTTGCTGTTGTTTCAAATGTAGTTTCCGAGGATGTTGATTCGATTGTAGGTTTCGATGTTGTGGATTCAAGGGTAGATTCTATGGTTGTAGTATCGGTTGTAGATCTTGTAGCTGCCCCAGTAGGAGTTTTTCTTGTTGTGGACTCGGCTGTAGAGAAAGCAGTTGCTGTTGTTTCAAATGTAGTTTCCGAGGATGTTGATTCGACTGTAGGTTTCGATGTTGTGGATTCTAGTGTAGATTCTGTGGTTGTAGTATCAGTTGTGGATTCTAATATTGTAGATCTTGTAGCTGCCCCAGTAGGAGTTTGTCTTGTTGTGGACTCGGCTGTAGAGAAAGCAGTTGCTGTTGTTTCAAATGTAGTTTCAGAGGATGTTGATTCGACTGATGGTTTCGATGTTGTGGATTTTAGGGTAGATTCTGTGGTTGTAGTATCGGTTGTGGATTCTAACGTTGTAGATCTTTTAGCTGCCCCAGTAGGAGTTTGTCTTGTTGGGGACCCGGCTGTAGAGAAGACAGTTGCTGTTGTTTCAAATGTAGTTTCCGAGGATGTTGATTTGACTGTAGGTTTCGATGTTGTGGATTCAAGGGTAGATTCTATGGTTGTAGTATCGGTTGTAGATCTTGTAGCTGCCCCAGTAGGAGTTTGTCTTGTTGTGGACTCTGCTGTAGAGAAAGCAGTTGCTGTTGTTTCAAATGTAGTTTCCGAGGATGTTGATTCGATTGTAGGTTTCGATGTTGTGGATTCAAGGGTAGATTCTGTGGTTGTAGTATCAGTTGTAAATCTTGTAGCTGCCCCAGTAGGAGTTTGTCTTGTTGTGGACTCGGCTGTAGAGAAAGCAGTTGCTGTTGTTTCAAATGTAGTTTCCGAGGATGTTGATTCGATTGTAGGTTTCGATGTTGTGGATTCAAGGGTAGATTCTGTGGTTGTAGTATCAGTTGTAAATCTTGTAGCTGCCCCAGTAGGAGTTTGTCTTGTTGTGGACTCGGCTGTAGAGAAAGCAGTTGCTGTTGTTTCAAATGTAGTTTCCGAGGATGTTGATTCGACTGTAGGTTTCGATGTTGTGGATTCTAGTGTAGATTCTTTGGTTGTAGTATCAGTTGTGGATTCTAATGTTGTAGATCTTGTAGCTGCCCCAGTAGGAGTTTGTCTTGTTGTGGATGTTTCGGCTGTAGAGAAAGCAGTTGCTGTTGTTTCAAATGTAGTTTCCGAGGATGTTGATTCGACTGTAGGTTTCGATGTTGTGGATTCTAGTGTAGATTCTTTGGTTGTAGTATCAGTTGTGGATTCTAATGTTGTAGATCTTGTAGCTGCCCCAGTAGGAGTTTGTCTTGTTGTGGACTCGGCTGTAGAGAAAGCAGTTGCTGTTGTTTCAAATGTAGTTTCCGAGGATGTTGATTCGATTGTAGGTTTCGATGTTGTGGATTCAAGGGTAGATTCTATGGTTGTAGTATCGGTTGTAGATCTTGTAGCTGCCCCAGTAGGAGTTTTTCTTGTTGTGGACTCGGCTGTAGAGAAAGCAGTTGCTGTTGTTTCAAATGTAGTTTCCGAGGATGTTGATTCGACTGTAGGTTTCGATGTTGTGGATTCTAGTGTAGATTCTGTGGTTGTAGTATCAGTTGTGGATTCTAATATTGTAGATCTTGTAGCTGCCCCAGTAGGAGTTTGTCTTGTTGCTGTTGTTTCGACTCGGCTGTAGAGAAAGCAGTTGCTGTTGTTTCAAATGTAGTTTCCGAGGATGTTGATTCGACTGTAGGTTTCGATGTTGTGGATTCAAGGGCAGATTCTATGGTTGTAGTATCGGTTGTAGATCTTGTAGCTGCCCCAGTAGGAGTTTGCCTTGTCGTGGACTCGGCTGTAGAGAAAGCAGTTGCTGTTGTTTCAACTGTAGTTTCCGAGGATGTTGATTCGACTGTAGGTTTCAATGTTGTGGATTCAAGGGTAGATTCTATGGCTGTAGTATCGGTTGTAGATCTTGTAGCTGCCCCAGTAGGAGTTTGTCTTGTTGTGGACTCGTCTGTAGAGAAAGCAGTTGCTGTTGTTTCAAATGTAGTTTCCGAGGATGTTGATTCGACTGTAGGTTTCGATGTTGTGGATTCAAGGGTAGATTCTATGGTTGTAGTATCGGTTGTAGATCTTGTAGCTGCCCCAGTAGGAGTTTGCCTGTTGCTGTTGTTTCAAACGTGGACTTGGATGTAGAGAAAGCTGTTGCTGTTGTTTCAAATGTAGTTTCCGAGGATGTTGATTCGACTGTAGGTTTCGATGTTGTGGATTCTAGTGTAGATTCTGTGGTTGTAGTATCGGTTGTGGATTCTAATGTTGTAGATCTTGTAGCTGCCCCAGTAGGAGTTTGTCTTGTTGTGGACTTGGCTGTAGAGAAAGCAGTTGCTGTTGTTTCAAATGTAGTTTCCGAGGATGTTGATTCGACTGTAGGTTTCGATGTTGTGGATTCAAGGGTAGATTCTATGGTTGTAGTATCGGTTGTAGATCTTGTAGCTGCCCCAGTAGGAGTTTTTCTTGTTGTGGACTCGGCTGTAGAGAAAGCAGTTGCTGTTGTTTCAAATGTAGTTTCCGAGGATGTTGATTCGACTGTAGGTTTCGATGTTGTGGATTCTAGTGTAGATTCTGTGGTTGTAGTATCAGTTGTGGATTCTAATGTTGTAGATCTTGTAGCTGCCCCAGTAGGAGTTTGTCTTGTTGTGGACTCGGCTGTAGAGAAAGCAGTTGCTGTTGTTTCAAATGTAGTTTCCGAGGATGTTGATTCGATTGTAGGTTTCGATGTTGTGGATTCTAGTGTAGATTCTGTGGTTGTAGTATCGGTTGTGGATTCTAACGTTGTAGATCTTGTAGCTGCCCCAGTAGGAGTTTGTCTTGTTGTGGACTCGGCTGTAGAGAAAGCAGTTGCTGTTGTTTCAAATGTAGTTTCCGAGGATGTTGATTCGACTGTAGGTTTCGATGTTGTGGATTCAAGGGCAGATTCTATGGTTGTAGTATCGGTTGTAGATCTTGTAGCTGCCCCAGTAGGAGTTTGCCTTGTCGTGGACTCGGCTGTAGAGAAAGCAGTTGCTGTTGTTTCAAATGTAGTTTCCGAGGATGTTGATTCGACTGTAGGTTTCAATGTTGTGGATTCAAGGGTAGATTCTATGGTTGTAGTATCGGTTGTAGATCTTGTAGCTGCCCCAGTAGGAGTTTTTCTTGTGTGGACTCGGCTGTAGAGAAAGCAGTTGCTGTTGTTTCAAATGTAGTTTCCGAGGATGTTGATTCGACTGTAGGTTTCAATGTTGTGGATTCAAGGGTAGATTCTATGGTTGTAGTATCGGTTGTAGATCTTGTAGCTGCCCCAGTAGGAGTTTTTCTTGTTGTGGACTCGGCTGTAGAGAAAGCAGTTGCTGTTGTTTCAAATGTAGTTTCCGAGGATGTTGATTCGACTGTAGGTTTCGATGTTGTGGATTCTAGTGTAGATTCTGTGGTTGTAGTATCAGTTGTGGATTCTAATGTTGTAGATCTTGTAGCTGCCCCAGTAGGAGTTTGTCTTGTTGTGGACTCGGCTGTAGAGAAAGCAATTGCTGTTGTTCCAAATGTAGTTTCCGAGGATGTTGATTTGACTGTAGGTTTCGATGTTGTGGATTCAAGGGTAGATTCTATGGCTGTAGTATCGGTTGTAGATCTTGTAGCTGCCCCAGTAGGAGTTTGTCTTGTTGTGGACTCTGCTGTAGAGAAAGCAGTTGCTGTTGTTTCAAATGTAGTTTCCAGATTCAGTTTGTCTTGTTGTTTAGAGAAAGCAGTTGCTGTTGTTTCAAATGTAGTTTCCGAGGATGTTGATTCGATTGTAGGTTTCGATGTTGTGGATCCAAGGGTAGATTCTGTGGTTGTAGTATCGGTTGTAAATCTTGTAGCTGCCCCAGTAGGAGTTTGTCTTGTTGTGGACTCGGCTGTAGAGAAAGCAGTTGCTGTTGTTTCAAATGTAGTTTCCGAGGATGTTGATTCGACTGTAGGTTTCGATGTTGTGGATTCAAGGGTAGATTCTGTGGTTGTAGTATCAGTTGTGGATTCTAATGTTGTAGATCTTGTAGCTGCCCCAGTAGGAGTTTGTCTTGTTGTGGACTCGGCTGTAGAGAAAGCAGTTGCTGTTGTTTCAAATGTAGTTTCCGAGGATGTTGATTCGATTGTAGGTTTCGATGTTGTGGATTCAAGGGTAGATTCTGTGGTTGTAGTATCAGTTGTAAATCTTGTAGCTGCCCCAGTTGCTGTTGTAGGAGTTTTTCTTGTTGTGGACTCGGCTGTAGAGAAAGCAGTTGCTGTTGTTTCAAATGTAGTTTCCGAGGATGTTGATTCGACTGTAGGTTTCGATGTTGTGGATTCTAGTGTAGATTCTGTGGTTGTAGTATCAGTTGTGGATTCTAATGTTGTAGATCTTGTAGCTGCCCCAGTAGGAGTTTGTCTTGTTGTGGACTCGGCTGTAGAGAAAGCAATTGCTGTTGTTCCAAATGTAGTTTCCGAGGATGTTGATTTGACTGTAGGTTTCGATGTTGTGGATTCAAGGGTAGATTCTATGGCTGTAGTATCGGTTGTAGATCTTGTAGCTGCCCCAGTAGGAGTTTGTCTTGTTGTGGACTCTGCTGTAGAGAAAGCAGTTGCTGTTGTTTCAAATGTAGTTTCCGAGGATGTTGATTCGATTGTAGGTTTCGATGTTGTGGATCCAAGGGTAGATTCTGTGGTTGTAGTATCGGTTGTAAATCTTGTAGCTGCTGTAGAGAAAGTAGGAGTTTGTCTTGTTGTGGACTCGGCTGTAGAGAAAGCAGTTGCTGTTGTTTCAAATGTAGTTTCCGAGGATGTTGATTCGACTGTAGGTTTCGATGTTGTGGATTCAAGGGTAGATTCTGTGGTTGTAGTATCAGTTGTGGATTCTAATGTTGTAGATCTTGTAGCTGCCCCAGTAGGAGTTTGTCTTGTTGTGGACTCGGCTGTAGAGAAAGCAGTTGCTGTTGTTTCAAATGTAGTTTCCGAGGATGTTGATTCGATTGTAGGTTTCGATGTTGTGGATTCAAGGGTAGATTCTGTGGTTGTAGTATCAGTTGTAAATCTTGTAGCTGCCCCAGTAGGAGTTTGTCTTGTTGTGGACTCGGCTGTAGAGAAAGCAGTTGCTGTTGTTTCAAATGTAGTTTCCGAGGATGTTGATTCGACTGTAGGTTTCGATGTTGTGGATTCTAGTGTAGATTCTTTGGTTGTAGTATCAGTTGTGATCTTGAGCTGCCCCAGTAGGAGTTTGTCTTTGTGGACTCGGCTGTAGAGAATGCCCCAGTAGGAGTTTGTCTTGTTGTGGACTCGGCTGTAGAGAAAGCAGTTGCTGTTGTTTCAAATGTAGTTTCCGAGGATGTTGATTCGATTGTAGGTTTCGATGTTGTGGATTCAAGGGTAGATTCTGTGGTTGTAGTATCAGTTGTAAATCTTGTAGCTGCCCCAGTAGGAGTTTGTCTTGTTGTGGACTCGGCTGTAGAGAAAGCAGTTGCTGTTGTTTCAAATGTAGTTTCCGAGGATGTTGATTCGACTGTAGGTTTCGATGTTGTGGATTCAAGGGTAGATTCTGTGGTTGTAGTATCAGTTGTGGATTCTAATGTTGTAGATCTTGTAGCTGCCCCAGTAGGAGTTTGTCTTGTTGTGGACTCGGCTGTAGAGAAAGCAGTTGCTGTTGTTTCAAATGTAGTTTCCGAGGATGTTGATTCGATTGTAGGTTTCGATGTTGTGGATTCAAGGGTAGATTCTGTGGTTGTAGTATCAGTTGTAATCTTGTAGCTGCCCCAGTAGGATCTTGTAGCTGCCCCAGTAGGAGTTTGTCTTGTTGTGGACTCGGCTGTAGAGAAAGCAGTTGCTGTTGTTTCAAATGTAGTTTCCGAGGATGTTGATTCGATTGTAGGTTTCGATGTTGTGGATCCAAGGGTAGATTCTGTGGTTGTAGTATCGGTTGTAAATCTTGTAGCTGCCCCAGTAGGAGTTTGTCTTGTTGTGGACTCGGCTGTAGAGAAAGCAGTTGCTGTTGTTTCAAATGTAGTTTCCGAGGATGTTGATTCGACTGTAGGTTTCGATGTTGTGGATTCAAGGGTAGATTCTGTGGTTGTAGTATCAGTTGTGGATTCTAATGTTGTAGATCTTGTAGCTGCCCCAGTAGGAGTTTGTCTTGTTGTGGACTCGGCTGTAGAGAAAGCAGTTGCTGTTGTTTCAAATGTAGTTTCCGAGGATGTTGATTCGATTGTAGGTTTCGATGTTGTGGATTCAAGGGTAGATTCTGTGGTTGTAGTATCAGTAAATCTTGTAGCTGCCCCAGTAGTAGTTTCTTCTTGTTGTGGAAATCTTGTAGCTGCCCCAGTAGGAGTCTTGTTGTGGACTCGGCTGTGCAGTTGCTGTTGTTTCAAATGTAGTTTCCGAGGATGTTGATTCGACTGTAGGTTTCGATGTTGTGGATTCTAGTGTAGATTCTGTGGTTGTAGTATCAGTTGTGGATTCTAATGTTGTAGATCTTGTAGCTGCCCCAGTAGGAGTTTGTCTTGTTGTGGACTCGGCTGTAGAGAAAGCAATTGCTGTTGTTCCAAATGTAGTTTCCGAGGATGTTGATTTGACTGTAGGTTTCGATGTTGTGGATTCAAGGGTAGATTCTATGGCTGTAGTATCGGTTGTAGATCTTGTAGCTGCCCCAGTAGGAGTTTGTCTTGTTGTGGACTCTGCTGTAGAGAAAGCAGTTGCTGTTGTTTCAAATGTAGTTTCCGAGGATGTTGATTCGATTGTAGGTTTCGATGTTGTGGATCCAAGGGTAGATTCTGTGGTTGTAGTATCGGTTGTAATCTTGTAGCTGCCCCAGTAGGAGTTTGTCTTGTTGTAGACTGCTGTAGAGCCCAGTAGGAGTTTGTCTTGTTGTGGACTCGGCTGTAGAGAAAGCAGTTGCTGTTGTTTCAAATGTAGTTTCCGAGGATGTTGATTCGACTGTAGGTTTCGATGTTGTGGATTCAAGGGTAGATTCTGTGGTTGTAGTATCAGTTGTGGATTCTAATGTTGTAGATCTTGTAGCTGCCCCAGTAGGAGTTTGTCTTGTTGTGGACTCGGCTGTAGAGAAAGCAGTTGCTGTTGTTTCAAATGTAGTTTCCGAGGATGTTGATTCGATTGTAGGTTTCGATGTTGTGGATTCAAGGGTAGATTCTGTGGTTGTAGTATCAGTTGTAAATCTTGTAGCTGCCCCAGTAGGAGTTTGTCTTGTTGTGGACTCGGCTGTAGAGAAAGCAGTTGCTGTTGTTTCAAATGTAGTTTCCGAGGATGTTGATTCGACTGTAGGTTTCGATGTTGTGGATTCTAAGTGTAGATTCTTGTGGTTGTAGTATCAGTTGTGGATTCTAATGTTGTAGATCTTGTAGCTGCCCCAGTAGGAGTTTGTCTTGTTGTGGACTCGGCTGTAGAGAAAGCAGTTGCTGTTGTTTCAAATGTAGTTTCCGAGGATGTTGATTCGATTGTAGGTTTCGATGTTGTGGATTCAAGGGTAGATTCTGTGGTTGTAGTATCGGTTGTAAATCTTGTAGCTGCCCCAGTAGGAGTTTGTCTTGTTGTGGACTCGGCTGTAGAGAAAGCAGTTGCTGTTGTTTCAAATGTAGTTTCCGAGGATGTTGATTCGACTGTAGGTTTCGATGTTGTGGATTCAAGGGTAGATTCTGTGGTTGTAGTATCAGTTGTGGATTCTAATGTTGTAGATCTTGTAGCTGCCCCAGTAGGAGTTTGTCTTGTTGTGGACTCGGCTGTAGAGAAAGCAGTTGCTGTTGTTTCAAATGTAGTTTCCGAGGATGTTGATTCGATTGTAGGTTTCGATGTTGTGGATCCAAGGGTAGATTCTGTGGTTGTAGTATCGGTTGTAAATCTTGTAGCTGCCCCAGTAGGAGTTTGTCTTGTTGTGGACTCGGCTGTAGAGAAAGCAGTTGCTGTTGTTTCAAATGTAGTTTCCGAGGATGTTGATTCGACTGTAGGTTTCGATGTTGTGGATTCAAGGGTAGATTCTGTGGTTGTAGTATCAGTTGTGGATTCTAATGTTGTAGATCTTGTAGCTGCCCCAGTAGGAGTTTGTCTTGTTGTGGACTCGGCTGTAGAGAAAGCAGTTGCTGTTGTTTCAAATGTAGTTTCCGAGGATGTTGATTCGATTGTAGGTTTCGATGTTGTGGATTCAAGGGTAGATTCTGTGGTTGTAGTATCAGTTGTAAATCTTGTAGCTGCCCCAGTAGGAGTTTGTCTTGTTGTGGACTCGGCTGTAGAGAAAGCAGTTGCTGTTGTTTCAAATGTAGTTTCCGAGGATGTTGATTCGACTGTAGGTTTCGATGTTGTGGATTCTAGTGTAGATTCTGTGGTTGTAGTATCAGTTGTGGATTCTAATGTTGTAGATCTTGTAGCTGTAGGAGTTTGTCTTGTTGTGGACTCCCCAGTTGCTGTAGGAGTTTGTCTTGTTGTGGACTCGGCTGTAGAGAAAGCAGTTGCTGTTGTTTCAAATGTAGTTTCCGAGGATGTTGATTTGACTGTAGGTTTCGATGTTGTGGATTCAAGGGTAGATTCTATGGTTGTAGTATCGGTTGTAGATCTTGTAGCTGCCCCAGTAGGAGTTTGTCTTGTTGTGGACTCTGCTGTAGAGAAAGCAGTTGCTGTTGTTTCAAATGTAGTTTCCGAGGATGTTGATTCGATTGTAGGTTTCGATGTTGTGGATCCAAGGGTAGATTCTGTGGTTGTAGTATCAGTTGTAAATCTTGTAGCTGCCCCAGTAGGAGTTTGTCTTGTTGTGGACTCGGCTGTAGAGAAAGCAGTTGCTGTTGTTTCAAATGTAGTTTCCGAGGATGTTGATTCGACTGTAGGTTTCGATGTTGTGGATTCAAGGGTAGATTCTGTGGTTGTAGTATCAGTTGTGGATTCTAATGTTGTAGATCTTGTAGCTGCCCCAGTAGGAGTTTGTCTTGTTGTGGACTCGGCTGTAGAGAAAGCAGTTGCTGTTGTTTCAAATGTAGTTTCCGAGGATGTTGATTCGATTGTAGGTTTCGATGTTGTGGATTCAAGGGTAGATTCTGTGGTTGTAGTATCAGTTGTAAATCTTGTAGCTGCCCCAGTAGGAGTTTGTCTTGTTGTGGACTCGGCTGTAGAGAAAGCAGTTGCTGTTGTTTCAAATGTAGTTTCCGAGGATGTTGATTCGACTGTAGGTTTCGATGTTGTGGATTCTAGTGTAGATTCTTTGGTTGTAGTATCAGTTGTGGATTCTAATGTTGTAGATCTTGTAGCTGCCCCAGTAGGAGTTTGTCTTGTTGTGGACTCGGCTGTAGAGAAAGCAGTTGCTGTTGTTTCAAATGTAGTTTCCGAGGATGTTGATTCGATTGTAGGTTTCGATGTTGTGGATTCAAGGGTAGATTCTGTGGTTGTAGTATCAGTTGTAAATCTTGTAGCTGCCCCAGTAGGAGTTTGTCTTGTTGTGGACTCGGCTGTAGAGAAAGCAGTTGCTGTTGTTTCAAATGTAGTTTCCGAGGATGTTGATTCGACTGTAGGTTTCGATGTTGTGGATTCAAGGGTAGATTCTGTGGTTGTAGTATCAGTTGTGGATTCTAATGTTGTAGATCTTGTAGCTGCCCCAGTAGGAGTTTGTCTTGTTGTGGACTCGGCTGTAGAGAAAGCAGTTGCTGTTGTTTCAAATGTAGTTTCCGAGGATGTTGATTCGATTGTAGGTTTCGATGTTGTGGATTCAAGGGTAGATTCTGTGGTTGTAGTATCAGTTGTAAATCTTGTAGCTGCCCCAGTAGGAGTTTGTCTTGTTGTGGACTCGGCTGTAGAGAAAGCAGTTGCTGTTGTTTCAAATGTAGTTTCCGAGGATGTTGATTCGACTGTAGGTTTCGATGTTGTGGATTCAAGGGTAGATTCTATGGTTGTAGTATCGGTTGTAGAT
This sequence comes from Rhodeus uyekii, assembly GCA_037043235.1. Taxonomy (NCBI): domain Eukaryota; kingdom Metazoa; phylum Chordata; class Actinopteri; order Cypriniformes; family Acheilognathidae; genus Rhodeus; species Rhodeus uyekii. The sequence continues at coordinate 10,707 of JAWRVZ010001008.1, forward strand.
CTTATAGCTGCCCCAGTAGGAGTTTTTCTTGTTGTGGACTCGGCTGTAGAGAAAGCAGTTGCTGTTGTTTCAAATGTAGTTTCCGAGGATGTTGATTCGACTGTAGGTTTCGATGTTGTGGATTCTAGTGTAGATTCTGTGGTTATAGTATCAGTTGTGGATTCTAATGTTGTAGATCTTGTAGCTGCCCCAGTAGGAGTTTGCCTTGTCGTGGACTTGGATGTAGAGAAAGCAGTTGCTGTTGTTTCAAATGTAGTTTCCGAGGATGTTGATTCGACTGTAGGTTTCGATGTTGTGGATTCAAGGGTAGAGTCTATGGTTGTAGTATCGGTTGTAGATCTTGTAGCTGCCCCAGTAGGAGTTTGCCTTGTCGTGGACTTGGATGTAGAGAAAGCAGTTGCTGTTGTTTCAAATGTAGTTTCCGAGGATGTTGATTCGACTGTAGGTTTCGATGTTGTGGATTCAAGGGTAGATTCTATGGTTGTAGTATCGGTTGTAGATCTTATAGCTGCCCCAGTAGGAGTTTTTCTTGTTGTGGACTCGGCTGTAGAGAAAGCAGTTGCTGTTGTTTCAAATGTAGTTTCCGAGGATGTTGATTCGACTGTAGGTTTCGATGTTGTGGATTCTAGTGTAAATTCTGTGGTTGTAGTATCAGTTGTGGATTCTAATGTTGTAGATCTTGTAGCTGCCCCAGTAGGAGTTTGTCTTGTTGTGGACTCGGCTGTAGAGAAAGCAGTTGCTGTTGTTTCAAATGTAGTTTCAGAGGATGTTGATTCGACTGATGGTTTCGATGTTGTGGATTTTAGGGTAGATTCTGTGGTTGTAGTATCGGTTGTGGATTCTAACGTTGTAGATCTTTTAGCTGCCCCAGTAGGAGTTTGTCTTGTTGGGGACCCGGCTGTAGAGAAGACAGTTGCTGTTGTTTCAAATGTAGTTTCCGAGGATGTTGATTTGACTGTAGGTTTCGATGTTGTGGATTCAAGGGTAGATTCTATGGTTGTAGTATCGGTTGTAGATCTTGTAGCTGCCCCAGTAGGAGTTTGTCTTGTTGTGGACTCTGCTGTAGAGAAAGCAGTTGCTGTTGTTTCAAATGTAGTTTCCGAGGATGTTGATTCGACTGTAGGTTTCGATGTTGTGGATTCAAGTGTAGATTCTGTGGTTGTAGTATCAGTTGTGGATTCTAATGTTGTAGATCTTGTAGCTGCCCCAGTAGGAGTTTGTCTTGTTGTGGACTCGGCTGTAGAGAAAGCAGTTGCTGTTGTTTCAAATGTAGTTTCCGAGGATGTTGATTCGACTGTAGGTTTCGATGTTGTGGATTCTAGTGTAGATTCTGTGGTTGTAGTATCAGTTGTGGATTCTAATGTTGTAGATCTTGTAGCTGCCCCAGTAGGAGTTTGTCTTGTTGTGGACTCGGCTGTAGAGAAAGCAGTTGCTGTTGTTTCAAATGTAGTTTCCGAGGATGTTGATTCGACTGTAGGTTTCGATGTTGTGGATTCTAGGGTAGATTCTGTGGTTGTAGTATCAGTTGTGGATTCTAATGTTGTAGATCTTGTAGCTGCCCCAGTAGGAGTTTGTCTTGTTGTGGACTCGGCTGTAGAGAAAGCAGTTGCTGTTGTTTCAAATGTAGTTTCCGAGGATGTTGATTCGACTGTAGGTTTCGATGTTGTGGATTCAAGGGTAGATTCTATGGTTGTAGTATCGGTTGTAGATCTTGTAGCTGCCCCAGTAGGAGTTTTTCTTGTTGTGGACTCGGCTGTAGAGAAAGCAGTTGCTGTTGTTTCAAATGTAGTTTCCGAGGATGTTGATTCGACTGTAGGTTTCGATGTTGTGGATTCTAGTGTAGATTCTGTGGTTGTAGTATCAGTTGTGGATTCTAATGTTGTAGATCTTGTAGCTGCCCCAGTAGGAGTTTGTCTTGTTGTGGACTCGGCTGTAGAGAAAGCAGTTGCTGTTGTTTCAAATGTAGTTTCCGAGGATGTTGATTCGACTGTAGGTTTCGATGTTGTGGATTCAAGGGCAGATTCTATGGTTGTAGTATCGGTTGTAGATCTTGTAGCTGCCCCAGTAGGAGTTTGCCTTGTCGTGGACTCGGCTGTAGAGAAAGCAGTTGCTGTTGTTTCAAATGTAGTTTCCGAGGATGTTGATTCGACTGTAGGTTTCAATGTTGTGGATTCAAGGGTAGATTCTATGGTTGTAGTATCGGTTGTAGATCTTGTAGCTGCCCCAGTAGGAGTTTTTCTTGTTGTGGACTCGGCTGTAGAGAAAGCAGTTGCTGTTGTTTCAAATGTAGTTTTCGAGGATGTTGATTCGACTGTAGGTTTCGATGTTGTGGATTCTAGTGTAGATTCTGTGGTTGTAGTATCAGTTGTGGATTCTAATGTTGTAGATCTTGTAGCTGCCCCAGTAGGAGTTTGTCTTGTTGTGGACTCGGCTGTAGAGAAAGCAATTGCTGTTGTTTCAAATGTAGTTTCCGAGGATGTTGATTTGACTGTAGGTTTCGATGTTGTGGATTCAAGGGTAGATTCTATGGCTGTAGTATCGGTTGTAGATCTTGTAGCTGCCCCAGTAGGAGTTTGTCTTGTTGTGGACTCGGCTGTAGAGAAAGCAGTTGCTGTTGTTTCAAATGTAGTTTCCGAGGATGTTGATTCGACTGTAGGTTTCGATGTTGTGGATTCAAGGGCAGATTCTATGGTTGTAGTATCGGTTGTAGATCTTGTAGCTGCCCCAGTAGGAGTTTGCCTTGTCGTGGACTCGGCTGTAGAGAAAGCAGTTGCTGTTGTTTCAAATGTAGTTTCCGAGGATGTTGATTCGACTGTAGGTTTCAATGTTGTGGATTCAAGGGTAGATTCTATGGTTGTAGTATCGGTTGTAGATCTTGTAGCTGCCCCAGTAGGAGTTTTTCTTGTTGTGGACTCGGCTGTAGAGAAAGCAGTTGCTGTTGTTTCAAATGTAGTTTCCGAGGATGTTGATTCGACTGTAGGTTTCGATGTTGTGGATTCTAGTGTAGATTCTGTGGTTGTAGTATCAGTTGTGGATTCTAATGTTGTAGATCTTGTAGCTGCCCCAGTAGGAGTTTGTCTTGTTGTGGACTCGGCTGTAGAGAAAGCAATTGCTGTTGTTTCAAATGTAGTTTCCGAGGATGTTGATTTGACTGTAGGTTTCGATGTTGTGGATTCAAGGGTAGATTCTATGGCTGTAGTATCGGTTGTAGATCTTGTAGCTGCCCCAGTAGGAGTTTGTCTTGTTGTGGACTCGTCTGTAGAGAAAGCAGTTGCTGTTGTTTCAAATGTAGTTTCCGAGGATGTTGATTCGACTGTAGGTTTCGATGTTGTGGATTCAAGGGTAGATTCTATGGTTGTAGTATCGGTTGTAGATCTTGTAGCTGCCCCAGTAGGAGTTTGCCTTGTCGTGGACTTGGATGTAGAGAAAGCTGTTGCTGTTGTTTCAAATGTAGTTTCCGAGGATGTTGATTCGACTGTAGGTTTCGATGTTGTGGATTCTAGTGTAGATTCTGTGGTTGTAGTATCAGTTGTGGATTCTAATGTTGTAGATCTTGTAGCTGCCCCAGTAGGAGTTTGTCTTGTTGTGGACTCGGCTGTAGAGAAAGCAGTTGCTGTTGTTTCAAATGTAGTTTCCGAGGATGTTGATTCGACTGTAGGTTTCGATGTTGTGGATTCAAGGGCAGATTCTATGGTTGTAGTATCGGTTGTAGATCTTGTAGCTGCCCCAGTAGGAGTTTGCCTTGTCGTGGACTCGGCTGTAGAGAAAGCAGTTGCTGTTGTTTCAAATGTAGTTTCCGAGGATGTTGATTCGACTGTAGGTTTCAATGTTGTGGATTCAAGGGTAGATTCTATGGTTGTAGTATCGGTTGTAGATCTTGTAGCTGCCCCAGTAGGAGTTTTTCTTGTTGTGGACTCGGCTGTAGAGAAAGCAGTTGCTGTTGTTTCAAATGTAGTTTCCGAGGATGTTGATTCGACTGTAGGTTTCGATGTTGTGGATTCTAGTGTAGATTCTGTGGTTGTAGTATCAGTTGTGGATTCTAATGTTGTAGATCTTGTAGCTGCCCCAGTAGGAGTTTGTCTTGTTGTGGACTCGGCTGTAGAGAAAGCAATTGCTGTTGTTTCAAATGTAGTTTCCGAGGATGTTGATTTGACTGTAGGTTTCGATGTTGTGGATTCAAGGGTAGATTCTATGGCTGTAGTATCGGTTGTAGATCTTGTAGCTGCCCCAGTAGGAGTTTGTCTTGTTGTGGACTCGTCTGTAGAGAAAGCAGTTGCTGTTGTTTCAAATGTAGTTTCCGAGGATGTTGATTCGACTGTAGGTTTCGATGTTGTGGATTCAAGGGTAGATTCTATGGTTGTAGTATCGGTTGTAGATCTTGTAGCTGCCCCAGTAGGAGTTTGCCTTGTCGTGGACTTGGATGTAGAGAAAGCTGTTGCTGTTGTTTCAAATGTAGTTTCCGAGGATGTTGATTCGACTGTAGGTTTCGATGTTGTGGATTCTAGTGTAGATTCTGTGGTTGTAGTATCGGTTGTGGATTCTAATGTTGTAGATCTTGTAGCTGCCCCAGTAGGAGTTTGTCTTGTTGTGGACTTGGCTGTAGAGAAAGCAGTTGCTGTTGTTTCAAATGTAGTTTCCGAGGATGTTGATTCGACTGTAGGTTTCGATGTTGTGGATTCAAGGGTAGATTCTATGGTTGTAGTATCGGTTGTAGATCTTGTAGCTGCCCCAGTAGGAGTTTTTCTTGTTGTGGACTCGGCTGTAGAGAAAGCAGTTGCTGTTGTTTCAAATGTAGTTTCCGAGGATGTTGATTCGACTGTAGGTTTCGATGTTGTGGATTCTAGTGTAGATTCTGTGGTTGTAGTATCAGTTGTGGATTCTAATGTTGTAGATCTTGTAGCTGCCCCAGTAGGAGTTTGTCTTGTTGTGGACTCGGCTGTAGAGAAAGCAGTTGCTGTTGTTTCAAATGTAGTTTCCGAGGATGTTGATTCGATTGTAGGTTTCGATGTTGTGGATTCTAGTGTAGATTCTGTGGTTGTAGTATCGGTTGTGGATTCTAACGTTGTAGATCTTGTAGCTGCCCCAGTAGGAGTTTGTCTTGTTGTGGACTTGGCTGTAGAGAAAGCAGTTGCTGTTGTTTCAAATGTAGTTTCCGAGGATGTTGATTCGACTGTAGGTTTCGATGTTGTGGATTCAAGGGTAGATTCTATGGTTGTAGTATCGGTTGTAGATCTTGTAGCTGCCCCAGTAGGAGTTTTTCTTGTTGTGGACTCGGCTGTAGAGAAAGCAGTTGCTGTTGTTTCAAATGTAGTTTCCGAGGATGTTGATTCGACTGTAGGTTTCGATGTTGTGGATTCTAGTGTAGATTCTGTGGTTGTAGTATCAGTTGTGGATTCTAATGTTGTAGATCTTGTAGCTGCCCCAGTAGGAGTTTGTCTTGTTGTGGACTCGGCTGTAGAGAAAGCAGTTGCTGTTGTTTCAAATGTAGTTTCCGAGGATGTTGATTCGACTGTAGGTTTCGATGTTGTGGATTCAAGGGCAGATTCTATGGTTGTAGTATCGGTTGTAGATCTTGTAGCTGCCCCAGTAGGAGTTTGCCTTGTCGTGGACTCGGCTGTAGAGAAAGCAGTTGCTGTTGTTTCAAATGTAGTTTCCGAGGATGTTGATTCGACTGTAGGTTTCAATGTTGTGGATTCAAGGGTAGATTCTATGGTTGTAGTATCGGTTGTAGATCTTGTAGCTGCCCCAGTAGGAGTTTTTCTTGTTGTGGACTCGGCTGTAGAGAAAGCAGTTGCTGTTGTTTCAAATGTAGTTTCCGAGGATGTTGATTCGACTGTAGGTTTCAATGTTGTGGATTCAAGGGTAGATTCTATGGTTGTAGTATCGGTTGTAGATCTTGTAGCTGCCCCAGTAGGAGTTTTTCTTGTTGTGGACTCGGCTGTAGAGAAAGCAGTTGCTGTTGTTTCAAATGTAGTTTCCGAGGATGTTGATTCGACTGTAGGTTTCAATGTTGTGGATTCAAGGGTAGATTCTATGGTTGTAGTATCGGTTGTAGATCTTGTAGCTGCCCCAGTAGGAGTTTTTCTTGTTGTGGACTCGGCTGTAGAGAAAGCAGTTGCTGTTGTTTCAAATGTAGTTTCCGAGGATGTTGATTCGACTGTAGGTTTCGATGTTGTGGATTCTAGTGTAGATTCTGTGGTTGTAGTATCAGTTGTGGATTCTAATGTTGTAGATCTTGTAGCTGCCCCAGTAGGAGTTTGTCTTGTTGTGGACTCGGCTGTAGAGAAAGCAATTGCTGTTGTTCCAAATGTAGTTTCCGAGGATGTTGATTTGACTGTAGGTTTCGATGTTGTGGATTCAAGGGTAGATTCTATGGCTGTAGTATCGGTTGTAGATCTTGTAGCTGCCCCAGTAGGAGTTTGTCTTGTTGTGGACTCATCTGTAGAGAAAGCAGTTGCTGTTGTTTCAAATGTAGTTTCCGAGGATGTTGATTCGACTGTAGGTTTCGATGTTGTGGATTCAAGGGTAGATTCTATGGTTGTAGTATCGGTTGTAGATCTTGTAGCTGCCCCAGTAGGAGTTTGCCTTGTCGTGGACTTGGATGTAGAGAAAGCTGTTGCTGTTGTTTCAAATGTAGTTTCCGAGGATGTTGATTCGACTGTAGGTTTCGATGTTGTGGATTCTAGTGTAGATTCTGTGGTTGTAGTATCAGTTGTGGATTCTAATGTTGTAGATCTTGTAGCTGCCCCAGTAGGAGTTTGTCTTGTTGTGGACTCGGCTGTAGAGAAAGCAGTTGCTGTTGTTTCAAATGTAGTTTCCGAGGATGTTGATTCGACTGTAGGTTTCGATGTTGTGGATTCAAGGGCAGATTCTATGGTTGTAGTATCGGTTGTAGATCTTGTAGCTGCCCCAGTAGGAGTTTGCCTTGTCGTGGACTCGGCTGTAGAGAAAGCAGTTGCTGTTGTTTCAAATGTAGTTTCCGAGGATGTTGATTCGACTGTAGGTTTCAATGTTGTGGATTCAAGGGTAGATTCTATGGTTGTAGTATCGGTTGTAGATCTTGTAGCTGCCCCAGTAGGAGTTTTTCTTGTTGTGGACTCGGCTGTAGAGAAAGCAGTTGCTGTTGTTTCAAATGTAGTTTCCGAGGATGTTGATTCGACTGTAGGTTTCAATGTTGTGGATTCAAGGGTAGATTCTATGGTTGTAGTATCGGTTGTAGATCTTGTAGCTGCCCCAGTAGGAGTTTTTCTTGTTGTGGACTCGGCTGTAGAGAAAGCAGTTGCTGTTGTTTCAAATGTAGTTTCCGAGGATGTTGATTCGACTGTAGGTTTCAATGTTGTGGATTCAAGGGTAGATTCTATGGTTGTAGTATCGGTTGTAGATCTTGTAGCTGCCCCAGTAGGAGTTTTTCTTGTTGTGGACTCGGCTGTAGAGAAAGCAGTTGCTGTTGTTTCAAATGTAGTTTCCGAGGATGTTGATTCGACTGTAGGTTTCGATGTTGTGGATTCTAGTGTAGATTCTGTGGTTGTAGTATCAGTTGTGGATTCTAATGTTGTAGATCTTGTAGCTGCCCCAGTAGGAGTTTGTCTTGTTGTGGACTCGGCTGTAGAGAAAGCAATTGCTGTTGTTCCAAATGTAGTTTCCGAGGATGTTGATTTGACTGTAGGTTTCGATGTTGTGGATTCAAGGGTAGATTCTATGGCTGTAGTATCGGTTGTAGATCTTGTAGCTGCCCCAGTAGGAGTTTGTCTTGTTGTGGACTCATCTGTAGAGAAAGCAGTTGCTGTTGTTTCAAATGTAGTTTCCGAGGATGTTGATTCGACTGTAGGTTTCGATGTTGTGGATTCAAGGGTAGATTCTATGGTTGTAGTATCGGTTGTAGATCTTGTAGCTGCCCCAGTAGGAGTTTGCCTTGTCGTGGACTTGGATGTAGAGAAAGCTGTTGCTGTTGTTTCAAATGTAGTTTCCGAGGATGTTGATTCGACTGTAGGTTTCGATGTTGTGGATTCTAGTGTAGATTCTGTGGTTGTAGTATCGGTTGTGGATTCTAATGTTGTAGATCTTGTAGCTGCCCCAGTAGGAGTTTGTCTTGTTGTGGACTTGGCTGTAGAGAAAGCAGTTGCTGTTGTTTCAAATGTAGTTTCCGAGGATGTTGATTCGACTGTAGGTTTCGATGTTGTGGATTCAAGGGTAGATTCTATGGTTGTAGTATCGGTTGTAGATCTTGTAGCTGCCCCAGTAGGAGTTTTTCTTGTTGTGGACTTGGCTGTAGAGAAAGCAGTTGCTGTTGTTTCAAATGTAGTTTCCGAGGATGTTGATTCGACTGTAGGTTTCAATGTTGTGGATTCAAGGGTAGAGTCTATGGTTGTAGTATCGGTTGTAGATCTTGTAGCTGCCCCAGTAGGAGTTTGCCTTGTCGTGGACTTGGATGTAGAGAAAGCAGTTGCTGTTGTTTCAAATGTAGTTTCCGAGGATGTTGATTCGACTGTAGGTTTCGATGTTGTGGATTCAAGGGTAGATTCTATGGTTGTAGTATCGGTTGTAGATCTTATAGCTGCCCCAGTAGGAGTTTTTCTTGTTGTGGACTCGGCTGTAGAGAAAGCAGTTGCTGTTGTTTCAAATGTAGTTTCCGAGGATGTTGATTCGACTGTAGGTTTCGATGTTGTGGATTCTAGTGTAAATTCTGTGGTTGTAGTATCAGTTGTGGATTCTAATGTTGTAGATCTTGTAGCTGCCCCAGTAGGAGTTTGTCTTGTTGTGGACTCGGCTGTAGAGAAAGCAGTTGCTGTTGTTTCAAATGTAGTTTCAGAGGATGTTGATTCGACTGATGGTTTCGATGTTGTGGATTTTAGGGTAGATTCTGTGGTTGTAGTATCGGTTGTGGATTCTAACGTTGTAGATCTTTTAGCTGCCCCAGTAGGAGTTTGTCTTGTTGGGGACCCGGCTGTAGAGAAGACAGTTGCTGTTGTTTCAAATGTAGTTTCCGAGGATGTTGATTTGACTGTAGGTTTCGATGTTGTGGATTCAAGGGTAGATTCTATGGTTGTAGTATCGGTTGTAGATCTTGTAGCTGCCCCAGTAGGAGTTTGTCTTGTTGTGGACTCTGCTGTAGAGAAAGCAGTTGCTGTTGTTTCAAATGTAGTTTCCGAGGATGTTGATTCGACTGTAGGTTTCGATGTTGTGGATTCTAGTGTAGATTCTTTGGTTGTAGTATCAGTTGTGGATTCTAATGTTGTAGATCTTGTAGCTGCCCCAGTAGGAGTTTGTCTTGTTGTGGACTCGGCTGTAGAGAAAGCAGTTGCTGTTGTTTCAAATGTAGTTTCCGAGGATGTTGATTCGACTGTAGGTTTCGATGTTGTGGATTCTAGTGTAGATTCTTTGGTTGTAGTATCAGTTGTGGATTCTAATGTTGTAGATCTTGTAGCTGCCCCAGTAGGAGTTTGTCTTGTTGTGGACTCGGCTGTAGAGAAAGCAGTTGCTGTTGTTTCAAATGTAGTTTCCGAGGATGTTGATTCGACTGTAGGTTTCGATGTTGTGGATTCTAGTGTAGATTCTTTGGTTGTAGTATCAGTTGTGGATTCTAATGTTGTAGATCTTGTAGCTGCCCCAGTAGGAGTTTGTCTTGTTGTGGACTCGGCTGTAGAGAAAGCAGTTGCTGTTGTTTCAAATGTAGTTTCCGAGGATGTTGATTCGATTGTAGGTTTCGATGTTGTGGATTCAAGGGTAGATTCTATGGTTGTAGTATCGGTTGTAGATCTTGTAGCTGCCCCAGTAGGAGTTTTTCTTGTTGTGGACTCGGCTGTAGAGAAAGCAGTTGCTGTTGTTTCAAATGTAGTTTCCGAGGATGTTGATTCGACTGTAGGTTTCGATGTTGTGGATTCTAGTGTAGATTCTGTGGTTGTAGTATCAGTTGTGGATTCTAATGTTGTAGATCTTGTAGCTGCCCCAGTAGGAGTTTGTCTTGTTGTGGACTCGGCTGTAGAGAAAGCAGTTGCTGTTGTTTCAAATGTAGTTTCCGAGGATGTTGATTCGACTGTAGGTTTCGATGTTGTGGATTCTAGTGTAGATTCTGTGGTTGTAGTATCAGTTGTGGATTCTAATGTTGTAGATCTTGTAGCTGCCCCAGTAGGAGTTTGTCTTGTTGTGGACTCGGCTGTAGAGAAAGCAATTGCTGTTGTTTCAAATGTAGTTTCCGAGGATGTTGATTTGACTGTAGGTTTCGATGTTGTGGATTCAAGGGTAGATTCTATGGCTGTAGTATCGGTTGTAGATCTTGTAGCTGCCCCAGTAGGAGTTTGTCTTGTTGTGGACTCGGCTGTAGAGAAAGCAGTTGCTGTTGTTTCAAATGTAGTTTCCGAGGATGTTGATTCGACTGTAGGTTTCGATGTTGTGGATTCAAGGGCAGATTCTATGGTTGTAGTATCGGTTGTAGATCTTGTAGCTGCCCCAGTAGGAGTTTGCCTTGTCGTGGACTCGGCTGTAGAGAAAGCAGTTGCTGTTGTTTCAAATGTAGTTTCCGAGGATGTTGATTCGACTGTAGGTTTCAATGTTGTGGATTCAAGGGTAGATTCTATGGTTGTAGTATCGGTTGTAGATCTTGTAGCTGCCCCAGTAGGAGTTTTTCTTGTTGTGGACTCGGCTGTAGAGAAAGCAGTTGCTGTTGTTTCAAATGTAGTTTCCGAGGATGTTGATTCGACTGTAGGTTTCGATGTTGTGGATTCTAGTGTAGATTCTGTGGTTGTAGTATCAGTTGTGGATTCTAATGTTGTAGATCTTGTAGCTGCCCCAGTAGGAGTTTGTCTTGTTGTGGACTCGGCTGTAGAGAAAGCAATTGCTGTTGTTTCAAATGTAGTTTCCGAGGATGTTGATTTGACTGTAGGTTTCGATGTTGTGGATTCAAGGGTAGATTCTATGGCTGTAGTATCGGTTGTAGATCTTGTAGCTGCCCCAGTAGGAGTTTGTCTTGTTGTGGACTCGTCTGTAGAGAAAGCAGTTGCTGTTGTTTCAAATGTAGTTTCCGAGGATGTTGATTCGACTGTAGGTTTCGATGTTGTGGATTCAAGGGTAGATTCTATGGTTGTAGTATCGGTTGTAGATCTTGTAGCTGCCCCAGTAGGAGTTTGCCTTGTCGTGGACTTGGATGTAGAGAAAGCTGTTGCTGTTGTTTCAAATGTAGTTTCCGAGGATGTTGATTCGACTGTAGGTTTCGATGTTGTGGATTCTAGTGTAGATTCTGTGGTTGTAGTATCGGTTGTGGATTCTAATGTTGTAGATCTTGTAGCTGCCCCAGTAGGAGTTTGTCTTGTTGTGGACTTGGCTGTAGAGAAAGCAGTTGCTGTTGTTTCAAATGTAGTTTCCGAGGATGTTGATTCGACTGTAGGTTTCGATGTTGTGGATTCAAGGGTAGATTCTATGGTTGTAGTATCGGTTGTAGATCTTGTAGCTGCCCCAGTAGGAGTTTTTCTTGTTGTGGACTCGGCTGTAGAGAAAGCAGTTGCTGTTGTTTCAAATGTAGTTTCCGAGGATGTTGATTCGACTGTAGGTTTCGATGTTGTGGATTCTAGTGTAGATTCTGTGGTTGTAGTATCAGTTGTGGATTCTAATGTTGTAGATCTTGTAGCTGCCCCAGTAGGAGTTTGTCTTGTTGTGGACTCGGCTGTAGAGAAAGCAGTTGCTGTTGTTTCAAATGTAGTTTCCGAGGATGTTGATTCGACTGTAGGTTTCGATGTTGTGGATTCAAGGGCAGATTCTATGGTTGTAGTATCGGTTGTAGATCTTGTAGCTGCCCCAGTAGGAGTTTGCCTTGTCGTGGACTCGGCTGTAGAGAAAGCAGTTGCTGTTGTTTCAAATGTAGTTTCCGAGGATGTTGATTCGACTGTAGGTTTCAATGTTGTGGATTCAAGGGTAGATTCTATGGTTGTAGTATCGGTTGTAGATCTTGTAGCTGCCCCAGTAGGAGTTTTTCTTGTTGTGGACTCGGCTGTAGAGAAAGCAGTTGCTGTTGTTTCAAATGTAGTTTCCGAGGATGTTGATTCGACTGTAGGTTTCGATGTTGTGGATTCTAGTGTAGATTCTGTGGTTGTAGTATCAGTTGTGGATTCTAATGTTGTAGATCTTGTAGCTGCCCCAGTAGGAGTTTGTCTTGTTGTGGACTCGGCTGTAGAGAAAGCAATTGCTGTTGTTTCAAATGTAGTTTCCGAGGATGTTGATTTGACTGTAGGTTTCGATGTTGTGGATTCAAGGGTAGATTCTATGGCTGTAGTATCGGTTGTAGATCTTGTAGCTGCCCCAGTAGGAGTTTGTCTTGTTGTGGACTCGTCTGTAGAGAAAGCAGTTGCTGTTGTTTCAAATGTAGTTTCCGAGGATGTTGATTCGACTGTAGGTTTCGATGTTGTGGATTCAAGGGTAGATTCTATGGTTGTAGTATCGGTTGTAGATCTTGTAGCTGCCCCAGTAGGAGTTTGCCTTGTCGTGGACTTGGATGTAGAGAAAGCTGTTGCTGTTGTTTCAAATGTAGTTTCCGAGGATGTTGATTCGACTGTAGGTTTCGATGTTGTGGATTCTAGTGTAGATTCTGTGGTTGTAGTATCGGTTGTGGATTCTAATGTTGTAGATCTTGTAGCTGCCCCAGTAGGAGTTTGTCTTGTTGTGGACTTGGCTGTAGAGAAAGCAGTTGCTGTTGTTTCAAATGTAGTTTCCGAGGATGTTGATTCGACTGTAGGTTTCGATGTTGTGGATTCAAGGGTAGATTCTATGGTTGTAGTATCGGTTGTAGATCTTGTAGCTGCCCCAGTAGGAGTTTTTCTTGTTGTGGACTCGGCTGTAGAGAAAGCAGTTGCTGTTGTTTCAAATGTAGTTTCCGAGGATGTTGATTCGACTGTAGGTTTCGATGTTGTGGATTCTAGTGTAGATTCTGTGGTTGTAGTATCAGTTGTGGATTCTAATGTTGTAGATCTTGTAGCTGCCCCAGTAGGAGTTTGTCTTGTTGTGGACTCGGCTGTAGAGAAAGCAGTTGCTGTTGTTTCAAATGTAGTTTCCGAGGATGTTGATTCGATTGTAGGTTTCGATGTTGTGGATTCTAGTGTAGATTCTGTGGTTGTAGTATCGGTTGTGGATTCTAACGTTGTAGATCTTGTAGCTGCCCCAGTAGGAGTTTGTCTTGTTGTGGACTTGGCTGTAGAGAAAGCAGTTGCTGTTGTTTCAAATGTAGTTTCCGAGGATGTTGATTCGACTGTAGGTTTCGATGTTGTGGATTCAAGGGTAGATTCTATGGTTGTAGTATCGGTTGTAGATCTTGTAGCTGCCCCAGTAGGAGTTTTTCTTGTTGTGGACTCGGCTGTAGAGAAAGCAGTTGCTGTTGTTTCAAATGTAGTTTCCGAGGATGTTGATTCGACTGTAGGTTTCGATGTTGTGGATTCTAGTGTAGATTCTGTGGTTGTAGTATCAGTTGTGGATTCTAATGTTGTAGATCTTGTAGCTGCCCCAGTAGGAGTTTGTCTTGTTGTGGACTCGGCTGTAGAGAAAGCAGTTGCTGTTGTTTCAAATGTAGTTTCCGAGGATGTTGATTCGACTGTAGGTTTCGATGTTGTGGATTCAAGGGCAGATTCTATGGTTGTAGTATCGGTTGTAGATCTTGTAGCTGCCCCAGTAGGAGTTTGCCTTGTCGTGGACTCGGCTGTAGAGAAAGCAGTTGCTGTTGTTTCAAATGTAGTTTCCGAGGATGTTGATTCGACTGTAGGTTTCAATGTTGTGGATTCAAGGGTAGATTCTATGGTTGTAGTATCGGTTGTAGATCTTGTAGCTGCCCCAGTAGGAGTTTTTCTTGTTGTGGACTCGGCTGTAGAGAAAGCAGTTGCTGTTGTTTCAAATGTAGTTTCCGAGGATGTTGATTCGACTGTAGGTTTCAATGTTGTGGATTCAAGGGTAGATTCTATGGTTGTAGTATCGGTTGTAGATCTTGTAGCTGCCCCAGTAGGAGTTTTTCTTGTTGTGGACTCGGCTGTAGAGAAAGCAGTTGCTGTTGTTTCAAATGTAGTTTCCGAGGATGTTGATTCGACTGTAGGTTTCAATGTTGTGGATTCAAGGGTAGATTCTATGGTTGTAGTATCGGTTGTAGATCTTGTAGCTGCCCCAGTAGGAGTTTTTCTTGTTGTGGACTCGGCTGTAGAGAAAGCAGTTGCTGTTGTTTCAAATGTAGTTTCCGAGGATGTTGATTCGACTGTAGGTTTCGATGTTGTGGATTCTAGTGTAGATTCTGTGGTTGTAGTATCAGTTGTGGATTCTAATGTTGTAGATCTTGTAGCTGCCCCAGTAGGAGTTTGTCTTGTTGTGGACTCGGCTGTAGAGAAAGCAATTGCTGTTGTTCCAAATGTAGTTTCCGAGGATGTTGATTTGACTGTAGGTTTCGATGTTGTGGATTCAAGGGTAGATTCTATGGCTGTAGTATCGGTTGTAGATCTTGTAGCTGCCCCAGTAGGAGTTTGTCTTGTTGTGGACTCATCTGTAGAGAAAGCAGTTGCTGTTGTTTCAAATGTAGTTTCCGAGGATGTTGATTCGACTGTAGGTTTCGATGTTGTGGATTCAAGGGTAGATTCTATGGTTGTAGTATCGGTTGTAGATCTTGTAGCTGCCCCAGTAGGAGTTTGCCTTGTCGTGGACTTGGATGTAGAGAAAGCTGTTGCTGTTGTTTCAAATGTAGTTTCCGAGGATGTTGATTCGACTGTAGGTTTCGATGTTGTGGATTCTAGTGTAGATTCTGTGGTTGTAGTATCGGTTGTGGATTCTAATGTTGTAGATCTTGTAGCTGCCCCAGTAGGAGTTTGTCTTGTTGTGGACTTGGCTGTAGAGAAAGCAGTTGCTGTTGTTTCAAATGTAGTTTCCGAGGATGTTGATTCGACTGTAGGTTTCGATGTTGTGGATTCAAGGGTAGATTCTATGGTTGTAGTATCGGTTGTAGATCTTGTAGCTGCCCCAGTAGGAGTTTTTCTTGTTGTGGACTCGGCTGTAGAGAAAGCAGTTGCTGTTGTTTCAAATGTAGTTTCCGAGGATGTTGATTCGACTGTAGGTTTCAATGTTGTGGATTCAAGGGTAGATTCTATGGTTGTAGTATCGGTTGTAGATCTTGTAGCTGCCCCAGTAGGAGTTTTTCTTGTTGTGGACTCGGCTGTAGAGAAAGCAGTTGCTGTTGTTTCAAATGTAGTTTCCGAGGATGTTGATTCGACTGTAGGTTTCGATGTTGTGGATTCTAGTGTAGATTCTGTGGTTGTAGTATCAGTTGTGGATTCTAATGTTGTAGATCTTGTAGCTGCCCCAGTAGGAGTTTGTCTTGTTGTGGACTCGGCTGTAGAGAAAGCAATTGCTGTTGTTCCAAATGTAGTTTCCGAGGATGTTGATTTGACTGTAGGTTTCGATGTTGTGGATTCAAGGGTAGATTCTATGGCTGTAGTATCGGTTGTAGATCTTGTAGCTGCCCCAGTAGGAGTTTGTCTTGTTGTGGACTCATCTGTAGAGAAAGCAGTTGCTGTTGTTTCAACTGTAGTTTCCGAGGATGTTGATTCGACTGTAGGTTTCGATGTTGTGGATTCAAGGGTAGATTCTATGGTTGTAGTATCGGTTGTAGATCTTGTAGCTGCCCCAGTAGGAGTTTGCCTTGTCGTGGACTTGGATGTAGAGAAAGCTGTTGCTGTTGTTTCAAATGTAGTTTCCGAGGATGTTGATTCGACTGTAGGTTTCGATGTTGTGGATTCTAGTGTAGATTCTGTGGTTGTAGTATCGGTTGTGGATTCTAATGTTGTAGATCTTGTAGCTGCCCCAGTAGGAGTTTGTCTTGTTGTGGACTTGGCTGTAGAGAAAGCAGTTGCTGTTGTTTCAAATGTAGTTTCCGAGGATGTTGATTCGACTGTAGGTTTCGATGTTGTGGATTCAAGGGTAGATTCTATGGTTGTAGTATCGGTTGTAGATCTTGTAGCTGCCCCAGTAGGAGTTTTTCTTGTTGTGGACTCGGCTGTAGAGAAAGCAGTTGCTGTTGTTTCAAATGTAGTTTCCGAGGATGTTGATTCGACTGTAGGTTTCGATGTTGTGGATTCTAGTGTAGATTCTGTGGTTGTAGTATCAGTTGTGGATTCTAATGTTGTAGATCTTGTAGCTGCCCCAGTAGGAGTTTGTCTTGTTGTGGACTCGGCTGTAGAGAAAGCAGTTGCTGTTGTTTCAAATGTAGTTTCCGAGGATGTTGATTCGACTGTAGGTTTCGATGTTGTGGATTCAAGGGTAGATTCTATGGTTGTAGTATCGGTTGTAGATCTTGTAGCTGCCCCAGTAGGAGTTTGCCTTGTCGTGGACTCGGCTGTAGAGAAAGCAGTTGCTGTTGTTTCAAATGTAGTTTCCGAGGATGTTGATTCGACTGTAGGTTTCAATGTTGTGGATTCAAGGGTAGATTCTATGGCTGTAGTATCGGTTGTAGATCTTGTAGCTGCCCCAGTAGGAGTTTGTCTTGTTGTGGACTCGTCTGTAGAGAAAGCAGTTGCTGTTGTTTCAAATGTAGTTTCCGAGGATGTTGATTCGACTGTTGGTTTCGATGTTGTGGATTCTAGTGTAAATTCTGTGGTTGTAGTATCAGTTGTGGATTCTAATGTTGTAGATCTTGTAGCTGCCCCAGTAGGAGTTTGTCTTGTTGTGGACTCGGCTGTAGAGAAAGCAGTTGCTGTTGTTTCAAATGTAGTTTCAGAGGATGTTGATTCGACTGATGGTTTCGATGTTGTGGATTTTAGGGTAGATTCTGTGGTTGTAGTATCGGTTGTGGATTCTAACGTTGTAGATCTTTTAGCTGCCCCAGTAGGAGTTTGTCTTGTTGGGGACCCGGCTGTAGAGAAGACAGTTGCTGTTGTTTCAAATGTAGTTTCCGAGGATGTTGATTTGACTGTAGGTTTCGATGTTGTGGATTCAAGGGTAGATTCTATGGTTGTAGTATCGGTTGTAGATCTTGTAGCTGCCCCAGTAGGAGTTTGTCTTGTTGTGGACTCTGCTGTAGAGAAAGCAGTTGCTGTTGTTTCAAATGTAGTTTCCGAGGATGTTGATTCGATTGTAGGTTTCGATGTTGTGGATTCAAGGGTAGATTCTGTGGTTGTAGTATCAGTTGTAAATCTTGTAGCTGCCCCAGTAGGAGTTTGTCTTGTTGTGGACTCGGCTGCAGAGAAAGCAGTTGCTGTTGTTTCAAATGTAGTTTCCGAGGATGTTGATTCGACTGTAGGTTTCGATGTTGTGGATTCAAGGGTAGATTCTGTGGTTGTAGTATCAGTTGTGGATTCTAATGTTGTAGATCTTGTAGCTGCCCCAGTAGGAGTTTGTCTTGTTGTGGACTCGGCTGTAGAGAAAGCAGTTGCTGTTGTTTCAAATGTAGTTTCCGAGGATGTTGATTCGATTGTAGGTTTCGATGTTGTGGATTCAAGGGTAGATTCTGTGGTTGTAGTATCAGTTGTAAATCTTGTAGCTGCCCCAGTAGGAGTTTGTCTTGTTGTGGACTCGGCTGTAGAGAAAGCAGTTGCTGTTGTTTCAAATGTAGTTTCCGAGGATGTTGATTCGACTGTAGGTTTCGATGTTGTGGATTCTAGTGTAGATTCTTTGGTTGTAGTATCAGTTGTGGATTCTAATGTTGTAGATCTTGTAGCTGCCCCAGTAGGAGTTTGTCTTGTTGTGGACTCGGCTGTAGAGAAAGCAGTTGCTGTTGTTTCAAATGTAGTTTCCGAGGATGTTGATTCGACTGTAGGTTTCGATGTTGTGGATTCTAGTGTAGATTCTTTGGTTGTAGTATCAGTTGTGGATTCTAATGTTGTAGATCTTGTAGCTGCCCCAGTAGGAGTTTGTCTTGTTGTGGACTCGGCTGTAGAGAAAGCAGTTGCTGTTGTTTCAAATGTAGTTTCCGAGGATGTTGATTCGATTGTAGGTTTCGATGTTGTGGATTCAAGGGTAGATTCTATGGTTGTAGTATCGGTTGTAGATCTTGTAGCTGCCCCAGTAGGAGTTTTTCTTGTTGTGGACTCGGCTGTAGAGAAAGCAGTTGCTGTTGTTTCAAATGTAGTTTCCGAGGATGTTGATTCGACTGTAGGTTTCGATGTTGTGGATTCTAGTGTAGATTCTGTGGTTGTAGTATCAGTTGTGGATTCTAATATTGTAGATCTTGTAGCTGCCCCAGTAGGAGTTTGTCTTGTTGTGGACTCGGCTGTAGAGAAAGCAGTTGCTGTTGTTTCAAATGTAGTTTCCGAGGATGTTGATTCGACTGTAGGTTTCGATGTTGTGGATTCAAGGGCAGATTCTATGGTTGTAGTATCGGTTGTAGATCTTGTAGCTGCCCCAGTAGGAGTTTGCCTTGTCGTGGACTCGGCTGTAGAGAAAGCAGTTGCTGTTGTTTCAACTGTAGTTTCCGAGGATGTTGATTCGACTGTAGGTTTCAATGTTGTGGATTCAAGGGTAGATTCTATGGCTGTAGTATCGGTTGTAGATCTTGTAGCTGCCCCAGTAGGAGTTTGTCTTGTTGTGGACTCGTCTGTAGAGAAAGCAGTTGCTGTTGTTTCAAATGTAGTTTCCGAGGATGTTGATTCGACTGTAGGTTTCGATGTTGTGGATTCAAGGGTAGATTCTATGGTTGTAGTATCGGTTGTAGATCTTGTAGCTGCCCCAGTAGGAGTTTGCCTTGTCGTGGACTTGGATGTAGAGAAAGCTGTTGCTGTTGTTTCAAATGTAGTTTCCGAGGATGTTGATTCGACTGTAGGTTTCGATGTTGTGGATTCTAGTGTAGATTCTGTGGTTGTAGTATCGGTTGTGGATTCTAATGTTGTAGATCTTGTAGCTGCCCCAGTAGGAGTTTGTCTTGTTGTGGACTTGGCTGTAGAGAAAGCAGTTGCT
The DNA here is from genome assembly GCA_037043235.1 of Rhodeus uyekii. Lineage (NCBI taxonomy): Eukaryota > Metazoa > Chordata > Actinopteri > Cypriniformes > Acheilognathidae > Rhodeus > Rhodeus uyekii. The sequence goes on from JAWRVZ010001008.1 coordinate 29,604, forward strand.
GTTGTTTCAAATGTAGTTTCCGAGGATGTTGATTCGACTGTAGGTTTCGATGTTGTGGATTCAAGGGTAGATTCTATGGTTGTAGTATCGGTTGTAGATCTTGTAGCTGCCCCAGTAGGAGTTTTTCTTGTTGTGGACTCGGCTGTAGAGAAAGCAGTTGCTGTTGTTTCAAATGTAGTTTCCGAGGATGTTGATTCGACTGTAGGTTTCGATGTTGTGGATTCTAGTGTAGATTCTGTGGTTGTAGTATCAGTTGTGGATTCTAATGTTGTAGATCTTGTAGCTGCCCCAGTAGGAGTTTGTCTTGTTGTGGACTCGGCTGTAGAGAAAGCAGTTGCTGTTGTTTCAAATGTAGTTTCCGAGGATGTTGATTCGATTGTAGGTTTCGATGTTGTGGATTCTAGTGTAGATTCTGTGGTTGTAGCATCGGTTGTGGATTCTAACGTTGTAGATCTTGTAGCTGCCCCAGTAGGAGTTTGTCTTGTTGTGGACTCGGCTGTAGAGAAAGCAGTTGCTGTTGTTTCAAATGTAGTTTCCGAGGATGTTGATTCGACTGTAGGTTTCGATGTTGTGGATTCAAGGGCAGATTCTGTGGTTGTAGTATCGGTTGTAGATCTTGTAGCTGCCCCAGTAGGAGTTTGCCTTGTCGTGGACTCGGCTGTAGAGAAAGCAGTTGCTGTTGTTTCAAATGTAGTTTCCGAGGATGTTGATTCGACTGTAGGTTTCAATGTTGTGGATTCAAGGGTAGATTCTATGGTTGTAGTATCGGTTGTAGATCTTGTAGCTGCCCCAGTAGGAGTTTTTCTTGTTGTGGACTCGGCTGTAGAGAAAGCAGTTGCTGTTGTTTCAAATGTAGTTTCCGAGGATGTTGATTCGACTGTAGGTTTCAATGTTGTGGATTCAAGGGTAGATTCTATGGTTGTAGTATCGGTTGTAGATCTTGTAGCTGCCCCAGTAGGAGTTTTTCTTGTTGTGGACTCGGCTGTAGAGAAAGCAGTTGCTGTTGTTTCAAATGTAGTTTCCGAGGATGTTGATTCGACTGTAGGTTTCGATGTTGTGGATTCTAGTGTAGATTTTGTGGTTGTAGTATCAGTTGTGGATTCTAATGTTGTAGATCTTGTAGCTGCCCCAGTAGGAGTTTGTCTTGTTGTGGACTCGGCTGTAGAGAAAGCAATTGCTGTTGTTCCAAATGTAGTTTCCGAGGATGTTGATTTGACTGTAGGTTTCGATGTTGTGGATTCAAGGGTAGATTCTATGGCTGTAGTATCGGTTGTAGATCTTGTAGCTGCCCCAGTAGGAGTTTGTCTTGTTGTGGACTCTGCTGTAGAGAAAGCAGTTGCTGTTGTTTCAAATGTAGTTTCCGAGGATGTTGATTCGATTGTAGGTTTCGATGTTGTGGATTCAAGGGTAGATTCTGTGGTTGTAGTATCAGTTGTAAATCTTGTAGCTGCCCCAGTAGGAGTTTGTCTTGTTGTGGACTCGGCTGTAGAGAAAGCAGTTGCTGTTGTTTCAAATGTAGTTTCCGAGGATGTTGATTCGACTGTAGGTTTCGATGTTGTGGATTCAAGGGTAGATTCTGTGGTTGTAGTATCAGTTGTGGATTCTAATGTTGTAGATCTTGTAGCTGCCCCAGTAGGAGTTTGTCTTGTTGTGGACTCGGCTGTAGAGAAAGCAGTTGCTGTTGTTTCAAATGTAGTTTCCGAGGATGTTGATTCGATTGTAGGTTTCGATGTTGTGGATTCAAGGGTAGATTCTATGGTTGTAGTATCGGTTGTAGATCTTGTAGCTGCCCCAGTAGGAGTTTGTCTTGTTGTGGACTCTGCTGTAGAGAAAGCAGTTGCTGTTGTTTCAAATGTAGTTTCCGAGGATGTTGATTCGATTGTAGGTTTCGATGTTGTGGATTCAAGGGTAGATTCTGTGGTTGTAGTATCAGTTGTAAATCTTGTAGCTGCCCCAGTAGGAGTTTGTCTTGTTGTGGACTCGGCTGTAGAGAAAGCAGTTGCTGTTGTTTCAAATGTAGTTTCCGAGGATGTTGATTCGACTGTAGGTTTCGATGTTGTGGATTCAAGGGTAGATTCTGTGGTTGTAGTATCAGTTGTGGATTCTAATGTTGTAGATCTTGTAGCTGCCCCAGTAGGAGTTTGTCTTGTTGTGGACTCGGCTGTAGAGAAAGCAGTTGCTGTTGTTTCAAATGTAGTTTCCGAGGATGTTGATTCGATTGTAGGTTTCGATGTTGTGGATTCAAGGGTAGATTCTGTGGTTGTAGTATCAGTTGTAAATCTTGTAGCTGCCCCAGTAGGAGTTTGTCTTGTTGTGGACTCGGCTGTAGAGAAAGCAGTTGCTGTTGTTTCAAATGTAGTTTCCGAGGATGTTGATTCGACTGTAGGTTTCGATGTTGTGGATTCTAGTGTAGATTCTTTGGTTGTAGTATCAGTTGTGGATTCTAATGTTGTAGATCTTGTAGCTGCCCCAGTAGGAGTTTGTCTTGTTGTGGACTCGGCTGTAGAGAAAGCAGTTGCTGTTGTTTCAAATGTAGTTTCCGAGGATGTTGATTCGATTGTAGGTTTCGATGTTGTGGATTCAAGGGTAGATTCTGTGGTTGTAGTATCAGTTGTAAATCTTGTAGCTGCCCCAGTAGGAGTTTGTCTTGTTGTGGACTCGGCTGTAGAGAAAGCAGTTGCTGTTGTTTCAAATGTAGTTTCCGAGGATGTTGATTCGACTGTAGGTTTCGATGTTGTGGATTCAAGGGTAGATTCTGTGGTTGTAGTATCAGTTGTGGATTCTAATGTTGTAGATCTTGTAGCTGCCCCAGTAGGAGTTTGTCTTGTTGTGGACTCGGCTGTAGAGAAAGCAGTTGCTGTTGTTTCAAATGTAGTTTCCGAGGATGTTGATTCGATTGTAGGTTTCGATGTTGTGGATTCAAGGGTAGATTCTGTGGTTGTAGTATCAGTTGTAAATCTTGTAGCTGCCCCAGTAGGAGTTTGTCTTGTTGTGGACTCGGCTGTAGAGAAAGCAGTTGCTGTTGTTTCAAATGTAGTTTCCGAGGATGTTGATTCGACTGTAGGTTTCGATGTTGTGGATTCTAGTGTAGATTCTTTGGTTGTAGTATCAGTTGTGGATTCTAATGTTGTAGATCTTGTAGCTGCCCCAGTAGGAGTTTGTCTTGTTGTGGACTCGGCTGTAGAGAAAGCAGTTGCTGTTGTTTCAAATGTAGTTTCCGAGGATGTTGATTCGACTGTAGGTTTCGATGTTGTGGATTCTAGTGTAGATTCTTTGGTTGTAGTATCAGTTGTGGATTCTAATGTTGTAGATCTTGTAGCTGCCCCAGTAGGAGTTTGTCTTGTTGTGGACTCGGCTGTAGAGAAAGCAGTTGCTGTTGTTTCAAATGTAGTTTCCGAGGATGTTGATTCGATTGTAGGTTTCGATGTTGTGGATTCAAGGGTAGATTCTGTGGTTGTAGTATCAGTTGTAAATCTTGTAGCTGCCCCAGTAGGAGTTTTTCTTGTTGTGGACTCGGCTGTAGAGAAAGCAGTTGCTGTTGTTTCAAATGTAGTTTCCGAGGATGTTGATTCGACTGTAGGTTTCGATGTTGTGGATTCTAGTGTAAATTCTGTGGTTGTAGTATCAGTTGTGGATTCTAATGTTGTAGATCTTGTAGCTGCCCCAGTAGGAGTTTGTCTTGTTGTGGACTCGGCTGTAGAGAAAGCAGTTGCTGTTGTTTCAAATGTAGTTTCAGAGGATGTTGATTCGACTGATGGTTTCGATGTTGTGGATTTTAGGGTAGATTCTGTGGTTGTAGTATCGGTTGTGGATTCTAACGTTGTAGATCTTTTAGCTGCCCCAGTAGGAGTTTGTCTTGTTGGGGACCCGGCTGTAGAGAAGACAGTTGCTGTTGTTTCAAATGTAGTTTCCGAGGATGTTGATTTGACTGTAGGTTTCGATGTTGTGGATTCAAGGGTAGATTCTATGGTTGTAGTATCGGTTGTAGATCTTGTAGCTGCCCCAGTAGGAGTTTGTCTTGTTGTGGACTCTGCTGTAGAGAAAGCAGTTGCTGTTGTTTCAAATGTAGTTTCCGAGGATGTTGATTCGATTGTAGGTTTCGATGTTGTGGATTCAAGGGTAGATTCTGTGGTTGTAGTATCAGTTGTAAATCTTGTAGCTGCCCCAGTAGGAGTTTGTCTTGTTGTGGACTCGGCTGTAGAGAAAGCAGTTGCTGTTGTTTCAAATGTAGTTTCCGAGGATGTTGATTCGACTGTAGGTTTCGATGTTGTGGATTCTAGTGTAGATTCTTTGGTTGTAGTATCAGTTGTGGATTCTAATGTTGTAGATCTTGTAGCTGCCCCAGTAGGAGTTTGTCTTGTTGTGGACTCGGCTGTAGAGAAAGCAGTTGCTGTTGTTTCAAATGTAGTTTCCGAGGATGTTGATTCGATTGTAGGTTTCGATGTTGTGGATTCAAGGGTAGATTCTGTGGTTGTAGTATCAGTTGTAAATCTTGTAGCTGCCCCAGTAGGAGTTTGTCTTGTTGTGGACTCGGCTGTAGAGAAAGCAGTTGCTGTTGTTTCAAATGTAGTTTCCGAGGATGTTGATTCGACTGTAGGTTTCGATGTTGTGGATTCAAGGGTAGATTCTGTGGTTGTAGTATCAGTTGTGGATTCTAATGTTGTAGATCTTGTAGCTGCCCCAGTAGGAGTTTGTCTTGTTGTGGACTCGGCTGTAGAGAAAGCAGTTGCTGTTGTTTCAAATGTAGTTTCCGAGGATGTTGATTCGATTGTAGGTTTCGATGTTGTGGATTCAAGGGTAGATTCTGTGGTTGTAGTATCAGTTGTAAATCTTGTAGCTGCCCCAGTAGGAGTTTGTCTTGTTGTGGACTCGGCTGTAGAGAAAGCAGTTGCTGTTGTTTCAAATGTAGTTTCCGAGGATGTTGATTCGACTGTAGGTTTCGATGTTGTGGATTCTAGTGTAGATTCTTTGGTTGTAGTATCAGTTGTGGATTCTAATGTTGTAGATCTTGTAGCTGCCCCAGTAGGAGTTTGTCTTGTTGTGGACTCGGCTGTAGAGAAAGCAGTTGCTGTTGTTTCAAATGTAGTTTCCGAGGATGTTGATTCGACTGTAGGTTTCGATGTTGTGGATTCTAGTGTAGATTCTTTGGTTGTAGTATCAGTTGTGGATTCTAATGTTGTAGATCTTGTAGCTGCCCCAGTAGGAGTTTGTCTTGTTGTGGACTCGGCTGTAGAGAAAGCAGTTGCTGTTGTTTCAAATGTAGTTTCCGAGGATGTTGATTCGATTGTAGGTTTCGATGTTGTGGATTCAAGGGTAGATTCTGTGGTTGTAGTATCAGTTGTAAATCTTGTAGCTGCCCCAGTAGGAGTTTTTCTTGTTGTGGACTCGGCTGTAGAGAAAGCAGTTGCTGTTGTTTCAAATGTAGTTTCCGAGGATGTTGATTCGACTGTAGGTTTCGATGTTGTGGATTCTAGTGTAAATTCTGTGGTTGTAGTATCAGTTGTGGATTCTAATGTTGTAGATCTTGTAGCTGCCCCAGTAGGAGTTTGTCTTGTTGTGGACTCGGCTGTAGAGAAAGCAGTTGCTGTTGTTTCAAATGTAGTTTCAGAGGATGTTGATTCGACTGATGGTTTCGATGTTGTGGATTTTAGGGTAGATTCTGTGGTTGTAGTATCGGTTGTGGATTCTAACGTTGTAGATCTTTTAGCTGCCCCAGTAGGAGTTTGTCTTGTTGGGGACCCGGCTGTAGAGAAGACAGTTGCTGTTGTTTCAAATGTAGTTTCCGAGGATGTTGATTTGACTGTAGGTTTCGATGTTGTGGATTCAAGGGTAGATTCTATGGTTGTAGTATCGGTTGTAGATCTTGTAGCTGCCCCAGTAGGAGTTTGTCTTGTTGTGGACTCTGCTGTAGAGAAAGCAGTTGCTGTTGTTTCAAATGTAGTTTCCGAGGATGTTGATTCGATTGTAGGTTTCGATGTTGTGGATTCAAGGGTAGATTCTGTGGTTGTAGTATCAGTTGTAAATCTTGTAGCTGCCCCAGTAGGAGTTTGTCTTGTTGTGGACTCGGCTGTAGAGAAAGCAGTTGCTGTTGTTTCAAATGTAGTTTCCGAGGATGTTGATTCGACTGTAGGTTTCGATGTTGTGGATTCAAGGGTAGATTCTGTGGTTGTAGTATCAGTTGTGGATTCTAATGTTGTAGATCTTGTAGCTGCCCCAGTAGGAGTTTGTCTTGTTGTGGACTCGGCTGTAGAGAAAGCAGTTGCTGTTGTTTCAAATGTAGTTTCCGAGGATGTTGATTCGATTGTAGGTTTCGATGTTGTGGATTCAAGGGTAGATTCTGTGGTTGTAGTATCAGTTGTAAATCTTGTAGCTGCCCCAGTAGGAGTTTGTCTTGTTGTGGACTCGGCTGTAGAGAAAGCAGTTGCTGTTGTTTCAAATGTAGTTTCCGAGGATGTTGATTCGACTGTAGGTTTCGATGTTGTGGATTCTAGTGTAGATTCTTTGGTTGTAGTATCAGTTGTGGATTCTAATGTTGTAGATCTTGTAGCTGCCCCAGTAGGAGTTTGTCTTGTTGTGGACTCGGCTGTAGAGAAAGCAGTTGCTGTTGTTTCAAATGTAGTTTCCGAGGATGTTGATTCGACTGTAGGTTTCGATGTTGTGGATTCTAGTGTAGATTCTTTGGTTGTAGTATCAGTTGTGGATTCTAATGTTGTAGATCTTGTAGCTGCCCCAGTAGGAGTTTGTCTTGTTGTGGACTCGGCTGTAGAGAAAGCAGTTGCTGTTGTTTCAAATGTAGTTTCCGAGGATGTTGATTCGATTGTAGGTTTCGATGTTGTGGATTCAAGGGTAGATTCTATGGTTGTAGTATCGGTTGTAGATCTTGTAGCTGCCCCAGTAGGAGTTTTTCTTGTTGTGGACTCGGCTGTAGAGAAAGCAGTTGCTGTTGTTTCAAATGTAGTTTCCGAGGATGTTGATTCGACTGTAGGTTTCGATGTTGTGGATTCTAGTGTAGATTCTGTGGTTGTAGTATCAGTTGTGGATTCTAATGTTGTAGATCTTGTAGCTGCCCCAGTAGGAGTTTGTCTTGTTGTGGACTCGGCTGTAGAGAAAGCAGTTGCTGTTGTTTCAAATGTAGTTTCCGAGGATGTTGATTCGACTGTAGGTTTCGATGTTGTGGATTCAAGGGCAGATTCTATGGTTGTAGTATCGGTTGTAGATCTTGTAGCTGCCCCAGTAGGAGTTTGCCTTGTCGTGGACTCGGCTGTAGAGAAAGCAGTTGCTGTTGTTTCAAATGTAGTTTCCGAGGATGTTGATTCGACTGTAGGTTTCAATGTTGTGGATTCAAGGGTAGATTCTATGGCTGTAGTATCGGTTGTAGATCTTGTAGCTGCCCCAGTAGGAGTTTGTCTTGTTGTGGACTCGTCTGTAGAGAAAGCAGTTGCTGTTGTTTCAAATGTAGTTTCCGAGGATGTTGATTCGACTGTAGGTTTCGATGTTGTGGATTCAAGGGTAGATTCTATGGTTGTAGTATCGGTTGTAGATCTTGTAGCTGCCCCAGTAGGAGTTTGCCTTGTCGTGGACTTGGATGTAGAGAAAGCTGTTGCTGTTGTTTCAAATGTAGTTTCCGAGGATGTTGATTCGACTGTAGGTTTCGATGTTGTGGATTCTAGTGTAGATTCTGTGGTTGTAGTATCGGTTGTGGATTCTAATGTTGTAGATCTTGTAGCTGCCCCAGTAGGAGTTTGTCTTGTTGTGGACTTGGCTGTAGAGAAAGCAGTTGCTGTTGTTTCAAATGTAGTTTCCGAGGATGTTGATTCGACTGTAGGTTTCGATGTTGTGGATTCAAGGGTAGATTCTATGGTTGTAGTATCGGTTGTAGATCTTGTAGCTGCCCCAGTAGGAGTTTGTCTTGTTGTGGACTCGGCTGTAGAGAAAGCAGTTGCTGTTGTTTCAAATGTAGTTTCAGAGGATGTTGATTCGACTGATGGTTTCGATGTTGTGGATTTTAGGGTAGATTCTGTGGTTGTAGTATCGGTTGTGGATTCTAACGTTGTAGATCTTTTAGCTGCCCCAGTAGGAGTTTGTCTTGTTGGGGACCCGGCTGTAGAGAAGACAGTTGCTGTTGTTTCAAATGTAGTTTCCGAGGATGTTGATTTGACTGTAGGTTTCGATGTTGTGGATTCAAGGGTAGATTCTATGGTTGTAGTATCGGTTGTAGATCTTGTAGCTGCCCCAGTAGGAGTTTGTCTTGTTGTGGACTCTGCTGTAGAGAAAGCAGTTGCTGTTGTTTCAAATGTAGTTTCCGAGGATGTTGATTCGATTGTAGGTTTCGATGTTGTGGATTCAAGGGTAGATTCTGTGGTTGTAGTATCAGTTGTAAATCTTGTAGCTGCCCCAGTAGGAGTTTGTCTTGTTGTGGACTCGGCTGTAGAGAAAGCAGTTGCTGTTGTTTCAAATGTAGTTTCCGAGGATGTTGATTCGACTGTAGGTTTCGATGTTGTGGATTCAAGGGTAGATTCTGTGGTTGTAGTATCAGTTGTGGATTCTAATGTTGTAGATCTTGTAGCTGCCCCAGTAGGAGTTTGTCTTGTTGTGGACTCGGCTGTAGAGAAAGCAGTTGCTGTTGTTTCAAATGTAGTTTCCGAGGATGTTGATTCGATTGTAGGTTTCGATGTTGTGGATTCAAGGGTAGATTCTGTGGTTGTAGTATCAGTTGTAAATCTTGTAGCTGCCCCAGTAGGAGTTTGTCTTGTTGTGGACTCGGCTGTAGAGAAAGCAGTTGCTGTTGTTTCAAATGTAGTTTCCGAGGATGTTGATTCGACTGTAGGTTTCGATGTTGTGGATTCTAGTGTAGATTCTTTGGTTGTAGTATCAGTTGTGGATTCTAATGTTGTAGATCTTGTAGCTGCCCCAGTAGGAGTTTGTCTTGTTGTGGACTCGGCTGTAGAGAAAGCAGTTGCTGTTGTTTCAAATGTAGTTTCCGAGGATGTTGATTCGACTGTAGGTTTCGATGTTGTGGATTCTAGTGTAGATTCTTTGGTTGTAGTATCAGTTGTGGATTCTAATGTTGTAGATCTTGTAGCTGCCCCAGTAGGAGTTTGTCTTGTTGTGGACTCGGCTGTAGAGAAAGCAGTTGCTGTTGTTTCAAATGTAGTTTCCGAGGATGTTGATTCGATTGTAGGTTTCGATGTTGTGGATTCAAGGGTAGATTCTATGGTTGTAGTATCGGTTGTAGATCTTGTAGCTGCCCCAGTAGGAGTTTTTCTTGTTGTGGACTCGGCTGTAGAGAAAGCAGTTGCTGTTGTTTCAAATGTAGTTTCCGAGGATGTTGATTCGACTGTAGGTTTCGATGTTGTGGATTCAAGGGTAGATTCTGTGGTTGTAGTATCAGTTGTGGATTCTAATGTTGTAGATCTTGTAGCTGCCCCAGTAGGAGTTTGTCTTGTTGTGGACTCGGCTGTAGAGAAAGCAGTTGCTGTTGTTTCAAATGTAGTTTCCGAGGATGTTGATTCGACTGTAGGTTTCGATGTTGTGGATTCTAGTGTAGATTCTTTGGTTGTAGTATCAGTTGTGGATTCTAATGTTGTAGATCTTGTAGCTGCCCCAGTAGGAGTTTGTCTTGTTGTGGACTCTGCTGTAGAGAAAGCAGTTGCTGTTGTTTCAAATGTAGTTTCCGAGGATGTTGATTCGATTGTAGGTTTCGATGTTGTGGATTCAAGGGTAGATTCTGTGGTTGTAGTATCAGTTGTAAATCTTGTAGCTGCCCCAGTAGGAGTTTGTCTTGTTGTGGACTCTGCTGTAGAGAAAGCAGTTGCTGTTGTTTCAAATGTAGTTTCCGAGGATGTTGATTCGATTGTAGGTTTCGATGTTGTGGATTCAAGGGTAGATTCTGTGGTTGTAGTATCAGTTGTAAATCTTGTAGCTGCCCCAGTAGGAGTTTGTCTTGTTGTGGACTCGGCTGTAGAGAAAGCAGTTGCTGTTGTTTCAAATGTAGTTTCCGAGGATGTTGATTCGACTGTAGGTTTCGATGTTGTGGATTCAAGGGTAGATTCTGTGGTTGTAGTATCAGTTGTGGATTCTAATGTTGTAGATCTTGTAGCTGCCCCAGTAGGAGTTTGTCTTGTTGTGGACTCGGCTGTAGAGAAAGCAGTTGCTGTTGTTTCAAATGTAGTTTCCGAGGATGTTGATTCGATTGTAGGTTTCGATGTTGTGGATTCAAGGGTAGATTCTGTGGTTGTAGTATCAGTTGTAAATCTTGTAGCTGCCCCAGTAGGAGTTTGTCTTGTTGTGGACTCGGCTGTAGAGAAAGCAGTTGCTGTTGTTTCAAATGTAGTTTCCGAGGATGTTGATTCGACTGTAGGTTTCGATGTTGTGGATTCTAGTGTAGATTCTTTGGTTGTAGTATCAGTTGTGGATTCTAATGTTGTAGATCTTGTAGCTGCCCCAGTAGGAGTTTGTCTTGTTGTGGACTCGGCTGTAGAGAAAGCAGTTGCTGTTGTTTCAAATGTAGTTTCCGAGGATGTTGATTCGACTGTAGGTTTCGATGTTGTGGATTCTAGTGTAGATTCTTTGGTTGTAGTATCAGTTGTGGATTCTAATGTTGTAGATCTTGTAGCTGCCCCAGTAGGAGTTTGTCTTGTTGTGGACTCGGCTGTAGAGAAAGCAGTTGCTGTTGTTTCAAATGTAGTTTCCGAGGATGTTGATTCGATTGTAGGTTTCGATGTTGTGGATTCAAGGGTAGATTCTATGGTTGTAGTATCGGTTGTAGATCTTGTAGCTGCCCCAGTAGGAGTTTTTCTTGTTGTGGACTCGGCTGTAGAGAAAGCAGTTGCTGTTGTTTCAAATGTAGTTTCCGAGGATGTTGATTCGACTGTAGGTTTCGATGTTGTGGATTCTAGTGTAGATTCTGTGGTTGTAGTATCAGTTGTGGATTCTAATGTTGTAGATCTTGTAGCTGCCCCAGTAGGAGTTTGTCTTGTTGTGGACTCGGCTGTAGAGAAAGCAGTTGCTGTTGTTTCAAATGTAGTTTCCGAGGATGTTGATTCGACTGTAGGTTTCGATGTTGTGGATTCTAGTGTAGATTCTTTGGTTGTAGTATCAGTTGTGGATTCTAATGTTGTAGATCTTGTAGCTGCCCCAGTAGGAGTTTGTCTTGTTGTGGACTCGGCTGTAGAGAAAGCAGTTGCTGTTGTTTCAAATGTAGTTTCCGAGGATGTTGATTCGATTGTAGGTTTCGATGTTGTGGATTCAAGGGTAGATTCTATGGTTGTAGTATCGGTTGTAGATCTTGTAGCTGCCCCAGTAGGAGTTTTTCTTGTTGTGGACTCGGCTGTAGAGAAAGCAGTTGCTGTTGTTTCAAATGTAGTTTCCGAGGATGTTGATTCGACTGTAGGTTTCGATGTTGTGGATTCTAGTGTAGATTCTGTGGTTGTAGTATCAGTTGTGGATTCTAATGTTGTAGATCTTGTAGCTGCCCCAGTAGGAGTTTGTCTTGTTGTGGACTCGGCTATAGAGAAAGCAGTTGCTGTTGTTTCAAATGTAGTTTCCGAGGATGTTGATTCGACTGTAGGTTTCGATGTTGTGGATTCAAGGGCAGATTCTATGGTTGTAGTATCGGTTGTAGATCTTGTAGCTGCCCCAGTAGGAGTTTGCCTTGTCGTGGACTCGGCTGTAGAGAAAGCAGTTGCTGTTGTTTCAAATGTAGTTTCCGAGGATGTTGATTCGACTGTAGGTTTCAATGTTGTGGATTCAAGGGTAGATTCTATGGCTGTAGTATAGGTTGTAGATCTTGTAGCTGCCCCAGTAGGAGTTTGTCTTGTTGTGGACTCGTCTGTAGAGAAAGCAGTTGCTGTTGTTTCAAATGTAGTTTCCGAGGATGTTGATTCGACTGTAGGTTTCGATGTTGTGGATTCAAGGGTAGATTCTATGGTTGTAGTATCGGTTGTAGATCTTGTAGCTGCCCCAGTAGGAGTTTGCCTTGTCGTGGACTTGGATGTAGAGAAAGCTGTTGCTGTTGTTTCAAATGTAGTTTCCGAGGATGTTGATTCGACTGTAGGTTTCGATGTTGTGGATTCTAGTGTAGATTCTGTGGTTGTAGTATCGGTTGTGGATTCTAATGTTGTAGATCTTGTAGCTGCCCCAGTAGGAGTTTGTCTTGTTGTGGACTTGGCTGTAGAGAAAGCAGTTGCTGTTGTTTCAAATGTAGTTTCCGAGGATGTTGATTCGACTGTAGGTTTCGATGTTGTGGATTCAAGGGTAGATTCTATGGTTGTAGTATCGGTTGTAGATCTTGTAGCTGCCCCAGTAGGAGTTTGTCTTGTTGTGGACTCGGCTGTAGAGAAAGCAGTTGCTGTTGTTTCAAATGTAGTTTCAGAGGATGTTGATTCGACTGATGGTTTCGATGTTGTGGATTTTAGGGTAGATTCTGTGGTTGTAGTATCGGTTGTGGATTCTAACGTTGTAGATCTTTTAGCTGCCCCAGTAGGAGTTTGTCTTGTTGGGGACCCGGCTGTAGAGAAGACAGTTGCTGTTGTTTCAAATGTAGTTTCCGAGGATGTTGATTTGACTGTAGGTTTCGATGTTGTGGATTCAAGGGTAGATTCTATGGTTGTAGTATCGGTTGTAGATCTTGTAGCTGCCCCAGTAGGAGTTTGTCTTGTTGTGGACTCTGCTGTAGAGAAAGCAGTTGCTGTTGTTTCAAATGTAGTTTCCGAGGATGTTGATTCTATTGTAGGTTTCGATGTTGTGGATTCAAGGGTAGATTCTGTGGTTGTAGTATCAGTTGTAAATCTTGTAGCTGCCCCAGTAGGAGTTTGTCTTGTTGTGGACTCGGCTGTAGAGAAAGCAGTTGCTGTTGTTTCAAATGTAGTTTCCGAGGATGTTGATTCGACTGTAGGTTTCGATGTTGTGGATTCAAGGGTAGATTCTGTGGTTGTAGTATCAGTTGTGGATTCTAATGTTGTAGATCTTGTAGCTGCCCCAGTAGGAGTTTGTCTTGTTGTGGACTCGGCTGTAGAGAAAGCAGTTGCTGTTGTTTCAAATGTAGTTTCCGAGGATGTTGATTCGATTGTAGGTTTCGATGTTGTGGATTCAAGGGTAGATTCTGTGGTTGTAGTATCAGTTGTAAATCTTGTAGCTGCCCCAGTAGGAGTTTGTCTTGTTGTGGACTCGGCTGTAGAGAAAGCAGTTGCTGTTGTTTCAAATGTAGTTTCCGAGGATGTTGATTCGACTGTAGGTTTCGATGTTGTGGATTCTAGTGTAGATTCTTTGGTTGTAGTATCAGTTGTGGATTCTAATGTTGTAGATCTTGTAGCTGCCCCAGTAGGAGTTTGTCTTGTTGTGGACTCGGCTGTAGAGAAAGCAGTTGCTGTTGTTTCAAATGTAGTTTCCGAGGATGTTGATTCGACTGTAGGTTTCGATGTTGTGGATTCTAGTGTAGATTCTTTGGTTGTAGTATCAGTTGTGGATTCTAATGTTGTAGATCTTGTAGCTGCCCCAGTAGGAGTTTGTCTTGTTGTGGACTCGGCTGTAGAGAAAGCAGTTGCTGTTGTTTCAAATGTAGTTTCCGAGGATGTTGATTCGATTGTATTTTTCGATGTTGTGGATTCAAGGGTAGATTCTATGGTTGTAGTATCGGTTGTAGATCTTGTAGCTGCCCCAGTAGGAGTTTTTCTTGTTGTGGACTCGGCTGTAGAGAAAGCAGTTGCTGTTGTTTCAAATGTAGTTTCCGAGGATGTTGATTCGACTGTAGGTTTCGATGTTGTGGATTCTAGTGTAGATTCTGTGGTTGTAGTATCAGTTGTGGATTCTAATGTTGTAGATCTTGTAGCTGCCCCAGTAGGAGTTTGTCTTGTTGTGGACTCGGCTGTAGAGAAAGCAGTTGCTGTTGTTTCAAATGTAGTTTCCGAGGATGTTGATTCGACTGTAGGTTTCGATGTTGTGGATTCAAGGGCAGATTCTATGGTTGTAGTATCGGTTGTAGATCTTGTAGCTGCCCCAGTAGGAGTTTGCCTTGTCGTGGACTCGGCTGTAGAGAAAGCAGTTGCTGTTGTTTCAAATGTAGTTTCCGAGGATGTTGATTCGACTGTAGGTTTCAATGTTGTGGATTCAAGGGTAGATTCTATGGTTGTAGTATCTGTTGTAGATCTTGTAGCTGCCCCAGTAGGAGTTTTTCTTGTTGTGGACTCGGCTGTAGAGAAAGCAGTTGCTGTTGTTTCAAATGTAGTTTCCGAGGATGTTGATTCGACTGTAGGTTTCGATGTTGTGGATTCTAGTGTAGATTCTGTGGTTGTAGTATCAGTTGTGGATTCTAATGTTGTAGATCTTGTAGCTGCCCCAGTAGGAGTTTGTCTTGTTGTGGACTCGGCTGTAGAGAAAGCAGTTGCTGTTGTTTCAAATGTAGTTTCCGAGGATGTTGATTCGATTGTAGGTTTCGATGTTGTTGATTCTAGTGTAGATTCTGTGGTTGTAGTATCGGTTGTGGATTCTAACGTTGTAGATCTTGTAGCTGCCCCAGTAGGAGTTTGTCTTGTTGTGGACTCGGCTGTAGAGAAAGCAGTTGCTGTTGTTTCAAATGTAGTTTCCGAGGATGTTGATTCGACTGTAGGTTTCGATGTTGTGGATTCAAGGGCAGATTCTATGGTTGTAGTATCGGTTGTAGATCTTGTAGCTGCCCCAGTAGGAGTTTGCCTTGTCGTGGACTCGGCTGTAGAGAAAGCAGTTGCTGTTGTTTCAAATGTAGTTTCCGAGGATGTTGATTCGACTGTAGGTTTCAATGTTGTGGATTCAAGGGTAGATTCTATGGTTGTAGTATCGGTTGTAGATCTTGTAGCTGCCCCAGTAGGAGTTTTTCTTGTTGTGGACTCGGCTGTAGAGAAAGCAGTTGCTGTTGTTTCAAATGTAGTTTCCGAGGATGTTGATTCGACTGTAGGTTTCAATGTTGTGGATTCAAGGGTAGATTCTATGGTTGTAGTATCGGTTGTAGATCTTGTAGCTGCCCCAGTAGGAGTTTTTCTTGTTGTGGACTCGGCTGTAGAGAAAGCAGTTGCTGTTGTTTCAAATGTAGTTTCCGAGGATGTTGATTCGACTGTAGGTTTCGATGTTGTGGATTCTAGTGTAGATTCTGTGGTTGTAGTATCAGTTGTGGATTCTAATGTTGTAGATCTTGTAGCTGCCCCAGTAGGAGTTTGTCTTGTTGTGGACTCGGCTGTAGAGAAAGCAATTGCTGTTGTTCCAAATGTAGTTTCCGAGGATGTTGATTTGACTGTAGGTTTCGATGTTGTGGATTCAAGGGTAGATTCTATGGCTGTAGTATCGGTTGTAGATCTTGTAGCTGCCCCAGTAGGAGTTTGTCTTGTTGTGGACTCGTCTGTAGAGAAAGCAGTTGCTGTTGTTTCAAATGTAGTTTCCGAGGATGTTGATTCGACTGTAGGTTTCGATGTTGTGGATTCAAGGGTAGATTCTATGGTTGTAGTATCGGTTGTAGATCTTGTAGCTGCCCCAGTAGGAGTTTGCCTTGTCGTGGACTTGGATGTAGAGAAAGCTGTTGCTGTTGTTTCAAATGTAGTTTCCGAGGATGTTGATTCGACTGTAGGTTTCGATGTTGTGGATTCTAGTGTAGATTCTGTGGTTGTAGTATCGGTTGTGGATTCTAATGTTGTAGATCTTGTAGCTGCCCCAGTAGGAGTTTGTCTTGTTGTGGACTTGGCTGTAGAGAAAGCAGTTGCTGTTGTTTCAAATGTAGTTTCCGAGGATGTTGATTCGACTGTAGGTTTCGATGTTGTGGATTCAAGGGTAGATTCTATGGTTGTAGTATCGGTTGTAGATCCTGTAGCTGCCCCAGTAGGAGTTTTTCTTGTTGTGGACTCGGCTGTAGAGAAAGCAGTTGCTGTTGTTTCAAATGTAGTTTCCGAGGATGTTGATTCGACTGTAGGTTTCGATGTTGTGGATTCTAGTGTAGATTCTGTGGTTGTAGTATCAGTTGTGGATTCTAATGTTGTAGATCTTGTAGCTGCCCCAGTAGGAGTTTGTCTTGTTGTGGACTCGGCTGTAGAGAAAGCAGTTGCTGTTGTTTCAAATGTAGTTTCCGAGGATGTTGATTCGATTGTAGGTTTCGATGTTGTGGATTCTAGTGTAGATTCTGTGGTTTTAGTATCGGTTGTGGATTCTAACGTTGTAGATCTTGTAGCTGCCCCAGTAGGAGTTTGTCTTGTTGGGGACCCGGCTGTAGAGAAGACAGTTGCTGTTGTTTCAAATGTAGTTTCCGAGGATGTTGATTTGACTGTAGGTTTCGATGTTGTGGATTCAAGGGTAGATTCTATGGTTGTAGTATCGGTTGTAGATCTTGTAGCTGCCCCAGTAGGAGTTTGTCTTGTTGTGGACTCTGCTGTAGAGAAAGCAGTTGCTGTTGTTTCAAATGTAGTTTCCGAGGATGTTGATTCGATTGTAGGTTTCGATGTTGTGGATTCAAGGGTAGATTCTGTGGTTGTAGTATCAGTTGTAAATCTTGTAGCTGCCCCAGTAGGAGTTTGTCTTGTTGTGGACTCGGCTGTAGAGAAAGCAGTTGCTGTTGTTTCAAATGTAGTTTCCGAGGATGTTGATTCGACTGTAGGTTTCGATGTTGTGGATTCAAGGGTAGATTCTGTGGTTGTAGTATCAGTTGTGGATTCTAATGTTGTAGATCTTGTAGCTGCCCCAGTAGGAGTTTGTCTTGTTGTGGACTCGGCTGTAGAGAAAGCAGTTGCTGTTGTTTCAAATGTAGTTTCCGAGGATGTTGATTCGATTGTAGGTTTCGATGTTGTGGATTCAAGGGTAGATTCTGTGGTTGTAGTATCAGTTGTAAATCTTGTAGCTGCCCCAGTAGGAGTTTGTCTTGTTGTGGACTCGGCTGTAGAGAAAGCAGTTGCTGTTGTTTCAAATGTAGTTTCCGAGGATGTTGATTCGACTGTAGGTTTCGATGTTGTGGATTCTAGTGTAGATTCTTTGGTTGTAGTATCAGTTGTGGATTCTAATGTTGTAGATCTTGTAGCTGCCCCAGTAGGAGTTTGTCTTGTTGTGGACTCGGCTGTAGAGAAAGCAGTTGCTGTTGTTTCAAATGTAGTTTCCGAGGATGTTGATTCGACTGTAGGTTTCGATGTTGTGGATTCTAGTGTAGATTCTTTGGTTGTAGTATCAGTTGTGGATTCTAATGTTGTAGATCTTGTAGCTGCCCCAGTAGGAGTTTGTCTTGTTGTGGACTCGGCTGTAGAGAAAGCAGTTGCTGTTGTTTCAAATGTAGTTTCCGAGGATGTTGATTCGATT
>JAWRVZ010001009.1:0-27500 GCA_037043235.1 Rhodeus uyekii
TTGCATTCAAGAAACACATTGACATTTTAATCAGTTCTTGCTTTCCCTGGGAATCAAACCCATGACCTTGGTGCTTCAAGCACCACTCTCTTCTGTTTGAGATAATAGAATAAGGAAAACTATCATTCTTGATTACTGTCATTGTATTTTCACTAGTGAAATATCACAACAAGTGATGACATCAATGTTGATGTCAAAAAAGAAAATATTCACTCGCAGAAATGTCATTCCTGATATGAAAGATTGCCATTGTTACTAGCAGAAAAATAAATTCCTGAAATCAAGAATTTTAACAAGTGGAAATTGTTGATACCAAGAACTAATATCCTGTAAACGATTAAGTTAAAATGGCTTGCCATACACGACAATTGTAAACGCCGCCAGACTAAACAGAGCCAGTGACCCTGTACAGCAAAGCTCATTGTGGACACAGACAAACATTTAATCTTGTTAAATGTGTTACTTAAAAAAAAATTTTGAAAAAATTCTCACTTTTTTTAGTTGAAAAGTGAGATGGTGAAACAACATACAGTGAATGAAAGCACAAAATATAACAATTTTTAGAACTACAACCCTCCTGTATGTGTATCGTTTATATGCATAACTTTATAAGCATGAAGTGCGTTTAAACGCCTGTGCACATTTAAGGATTCTGCATCACACAAATGTACATTTTTATAAGCTTAAACTTCAATTATTTGAATGAATTTTATAAAGGGAAGCAATAAAATACGTGAGTGAACCAAATAAAAGAGGTCAGTAAACAATTTAGTTTTTCAAGAGATCACCTGTGTCTTCATAATGTTAAGCTACACATTTCTATACAATAAAAATATAAAAACCCCCAAGTAAAAATAAACGGTTCCACTTAGCATGTCAGAGAACAAGCCTTATGTTTTTGCAGGACTAACAATCTTTCCAAAGGGTTTACAGATTATGTGACATTAGTCCAAGACAGGAAAAAAGGGATCATTTTAAAGCTTTGTGTAATTTCCCATTTGTTTGATGACTTGATACACCCGACTATTGTTTAATTTCTATCATTATGTTTAATGCACTTGCCAATCATTAAAGATACTGAGAGCCACAGAGTACATCCCGCCACCTAGTGTTCAATAAACAAACGGCACATAAATGCAAAATATAATTATATTTATTTAGGATTTACATAATCAAAAATATTGCACATTTCATTAGTCATGATTTAAGATTACAGAAGCACCAAACCAGAAGATAAAAATGATCAAGCTTGGTAAAGCTAGCATGACTAGTCTTCCAGTATATAGTTGGGATTGACCACCAGAAACGGATCCTCCTCCATGATGGGCTCGACTCCATCCTTACTGATCTTTTTCAGCCCTGTTTTAGTCAGCTCTATGATGATATGATCCTTGAAAAGAGAGAGGAACTTTAAACCGCTTCAGTTTAAGTAAGCAATGCCTTTTCAAAGCTGAAGACGGAGTGAGAACGCATACTAACGTAATGGATGAGTCTGTATAGCACTCTTTCGATGAGGTTCTTCTTAGCGACGAGTTCAGCTTCTGAATCAATTTCACTCTCCATTTCCTTCAGGTACCAGTTAATGAGTTCACTCTTCTTCAGAGAGGACTCCTCATCCACTAGAAACACAAACCTCCTTAACATCAGTGACACTTTCAGATATATAACTGGCAAGAATGCACATTAGACATCCTGATTTCATCCTACACAATTAATGACTTTCAATACAACCTGGTGCCTGGAATGCTTTGAGATCAAAACGGGCATTAAATGAGAAAGTTGGTTGTTCGATCACTTTAAAAGTTAACATGGCAATTAATGACAGGTTGATCTACACTAGTGTTAGCCAATTAAGTACAGTGATACCTTGAGATACGAGCATAATCCGTTCCAGGACTGAGCTCGTAACCTGAATTGCTCGTATCTGGAATCATGTTTTCCCATGAGAAATAACAGAAAAAAAATTAATCCGTTAAAA
The DNA here is from genome assembly GCA_037043235.1 of Rhodeus uyekii. NCBI lineage: Eukaryota > Metazoa > Chordata > Actinopteri > Cypriniformes > Acheilognathidae > Rhodeus > Rhodeus uyekii. The sequence goes on from JAWRVZ010001009.1 coordinate 1,979, forward strand.
ACTAACCCTTCAAGATGTACGGAGTAGAAGGGATGGATTATGTAGATAACGCAAACACAATACGGAAGTGTAGTGTTTTGGATATTTTTATTATTACTGAACACTCATAACTCGTGCTGCTCTCAGCTTAATACTGGTGAATCACTCGTTGCCCCCGGTAACCCCGCTGTAAAACCAAGCTGCCTCTAGTGGAGATCATATGCAATTACCCATAAATGAGGAGCTTGAGCTGCTACGAGTGCGCGAACACCTCGTCTGTAAGCTGCTCGTATCTCAAATATTTACTCCTATCTCAAAGCAAAAACTTGCTAGAAGGCATGCTCGTATCTCGGGACGCTCATATCTCAAAGCAAATGACATCAACAGTAGTAAGAAAGCACATCAAACCTCAAAGGGAAGGTTTCACAGATGAAAGAAAGTAAAGAAACAAAACCCTGTCTAGAGTTAAGATTCGGGACTTGCATTGCTCCATCCTTTGCATGTGCAGCACCAGCAGGTTCGAGACTCTCTTGTATTCTGCAAATGACATTCTGATAGCAGGTCTGGTTTCCGCCGGATGAGTGTCCATGGCCTCTATCGGATGACCGTTCACGTCACCTCCATTTTGACCTTCTGTCTCTTTATCAAACAGCTCATTCTGATCTGCGGACGCACAACTGAAATCAGTCAATGCATTTCAGAAGTTCCTTCTACAAGGCATGACCACTGAAGCTTCATTTCATTGAGGGCATGATGAATGAATGAAAACAGAAATGTGGAATCAAATGAAGTGGTAAAAATTATTTGGACACTTCAATACTTTAACAGCAAGTGGTTCTTTCAAGCAAAAGCTTATTTTTTACTGTTAGAGTAGAGATTCATTACATTGAGAAGTGGTCCTATTTCACAAAAAGTAGTTTGAAAGATAGCATCTCACCAGTCACATCGTCGTCCTGCTCCTGGTCAAAATTGATGTCAGGCGAGTCGACACGAATGATGGACTTGTTCAGGAGCCTAAACGCTTCTTTCACGTGTTTGGGCTGAACCTTTACAAAGAGAAAGGACAGATCTCAAAATCGACATAAGCCGTGTCTGACGCACATCGCTGCATGTAGAAGCAATCAATGGCAAGAGAGTTGACAAGTCAAGTATAGAGCTTTAAACAATAGATTTCACAGTTATAAACAGGAAAATTATTCAGTGATGTAAACATACATCACAGACACATTCTGTGCGTCTGTGCATACATTTACTCTTTGCTTAAGTTTAGTTGTATGTATCTGTAGTTTGCATTTATTAAAACCATCATATCAACGCTTGATTGTCTCGGTTGCTGCTTCGTCACTTAGATGTCTGATTCTTGATTCTTTTAGTACAAAACAGGAAAATAGTTTTTTTTGTGGTCAGAAAAATCTCTCTTAAGAGTTGATAAGATTGCGCTGTTGGTTCGGCGGACAATAAATTCAGACTTTTTGGGGTGATTTAGACATTTACAATCGATCATAGTGCATTATGATTAATTGTACATAGATATGGTTCCCTTTTGAGCCGATTTACTACATGAATATCATCAGCATAACAGTGAAAACACAATATCCAGAGTGAAAAGCAATGGTCCTAGTACTGAGCCCTGAGGTACCACATACTGAACTTGTGACTGATATGACATCTCTTAATTTACTGCTACAAACTGAAGACGTTAATATGAGTAAGTATGACTTTAACCATGCCAAAGCAATTCCACTGATGCCAACTTTATTTTCAAGCCTATTCAAAACAATGTTGTGGCTGATGATGTTAAACGCAGTGCTAAGGTTAGGATGATGCTACCATGATCAGAAAAGCTCAAGTCATTAATAACGCTAATGAGATCAGTCTCTGCACTGATACGGTTAAAATCCTGACAGACCTCGTCTGAGCAGTAGAGCCTGGCCATGGCCTCAGACAGACGCAGCATGCTCTCCAGCTGCCTCACAGTGATTCGCCAGGCTGATTTGGTGGTTCCTCCTCCATCTCGCTGCCGCAGACGCTTGTACTGGTCCACCACAAACTCCTTAGCCTCTGATGTTATCTACAGAATCAAGGTTATGACGTGAATTATCATCTTACTCAAATATTAAACTTCCCATTGGCTGGTTTCAAAAACGGCAAATGATTTAAGAACTTCAGCAAAAGAATAGATTGCAGTGAATAGCAACTCGAATAACGAATAGGGTCTTACTTTTGGTTGAAACTGGCGGGCAAAAAGTATGTATCGCTGGATTTCATCAGTAGTGTAAACTCTTTCTACAGACTCAATGTTCCTGGCATGAAGATCTACAATCCGACGGGCGATGGCGTAGTCCGTAACCTGGTAGAAAAATAAAATACACAGCATGTTTTAGTTTTGAAGTACTTTACACATGTATTCTACTGTTCAAATGTTTGGGGCCTCTAACATTTATGCCATCGAAAAAAAGCTCTATGTATTCATTTGATCAAGAATACAGGAAATTTGTGCCAATATTGAGACAAACGTTTTGAATGGATTTTAAAAATTTACTTCTGTGATTTAAAGCTGTATTTTCAGCATTATTACTCCAGTCTTCAGTGTCACATGATCATTCTGATATGATGATCAAGAAACATTTATCATCAATTCTGAAACCGTTTTGCTACTTAATTTTATGGAAACCATTATACTTTCAGGATTTATTAATAATGGGGGGGAAAAAGCATTTATTTGAAAAAGACACATAATATTACAAAATACTTCTGTCACCTTTGACACACAAACTTTTAAACAGCAGTGTTCATCTAATAGACAAGTAATGATAGATTGTCTGACCTCATTGCATTCATCCACCAGTATAAAGAAAAGATCAAATCTGGACATGATAGGCGCCGACATGTTGACATTCTGTTTCAGGGACTTGGCGCGGTTATATCTGCCATCTATGGGGTTGGCAGCAGCCAGGATGGATGTGCGCGCGTTCAGAGTGGCCTTGAACACACAGAATTGGTTAGATAAGGTGATTTACTTCAATGAGCTCATTGTTTTCGCCTTAAATGAATATAGTGTTAGCCAAATGTGCGATATGTACATGTATATTTCTGAAACCCGTAACTTGGACACGGTCACCTCTGATAACAGATTACATTTCCTGTAAAGCTGCTTGAAACAAGAGGGATGCGCACCTTTACGCCCGCCTTTGTGATGGAGATGGTCTGCTGCTCCATGGCTTCATGGATGGCCACCTGGTCCTTAAGGTCCATCTTATCAAATTCGTCAATACAACAAACACCCTACAAACAAGACATTAAATAGGATTACATTTTATGAAGACAAATATGGTTGCAATGCTCCTTTCTGGGAGGTTGTCAGGTCTGTGCTTTAAAGTGCATTGTTTTTATAATCATGCTCTAACAAACTATCCTAGCTCAAACTTTCAGGGAATTTTTTTTTTAAATTAAGAAAGTAGTTGGAAGCTTATGGTGGTGATGTAGAAGTCATGTGACTGAAGTGTTGTTTATGGCCTACATTTAGCTTTTAATTTCTGGTGATCGCATGTAGGTAAAGTTCACTTGTGAAGATCATCATGATGAACAAAAACTTAAGAAACATTTAAATTCATGCGTTTGGAAAACGACTTTCATTGCATTGAAGAAAAACATTGACATTCTAATCAGTTCTTGCTTTCCCTGGGAATCGAACCCATGACCTTAGCGTCGCAAGCGCCACTCTCTACAGTTTGAGCAACAGTAAATCATAAGCTTTTGTTGGTACAGATCTCCAAAAGCCAATGGAAAATTCCTATTGGGTCTTTGAACCAGGGTAAAATCTTGAGATACGAGCATCCTGCGTATTCCGAGATACGAGCAAGCCTTCAAGCTAATTTTTTGCTTTGAGATACGAGTAAATATTTGAGATACGAGCAGCTTACAGACACCGACGCTAGGTGTTCGAGCACTCGGAGCAGCCCATGCCGCCTCACTCCTTCACTTCACGTGTTCGTCAACTTCCATAAGCAACTCCCGCGAGTCTTCCTGTGCTTTTTTTTTAGATAGATTTATGGTGTAATTGCATATGATCTCCACTAGAGGCAGCTTGGTTTTACAGCGGGGGTTACCGGGGGCAACGAGTGATTCACGAGTATTAAGCTGAGAGCAGCACGAGTTATGAGTGTTCAGTAATAATAAAAATGAGCTTCTGAGACATTATTGTGCGTGTAATCTAGCTAATACACAACACCGGAAGAAACACTACACTCCCGTATTGTGTTTGCGTTATCTATGTAATTTACAGTCTTATGAATGCAAGAACTCAAACCACATTTTATATCACAGGAACTCTTATATACTATAAGTTTTGTGTGTATATCTCTTTAGCTATATACACACACAAATATTTTTTTCCTACTGTTATAAGCACTAAAAAGGGAGATTTTTTTAGAGGGCTGGAACGGATTTTTTTTTTTTTTTTCCCTAATGGGGAAAATGATTGGAGATACGAGCAATTTGAGCTCGGTCCTGGAACGGATTATACTCATATCTCAAGGTATTACTGTACATGTAAAAGAAATATCTAGATTTAAGAACCAATTGATAAAAAAATTGGTAAATGTACATTATCAGCCAACATGAGGGCTCCTGCTTCAATGACAAACTCGTGCGACTCCTCGTCTTTGACCACAGCAGCAGTCAGACCGGCGGCACTGCTGGCTTTACCGCTGGTGTACACCGCTCTGGGGGCAAAATCCACCACATGCCTGAGGAGAGAAACAAAAACTCAAACACATCCCCATCCAGCCATTACACTCTGACAGTTTAAACCCAAACCTGTAGATCATTAGAGAAAGCGTTTCTCACACACTTGAGGAACTGGCTCTTAGATGTACTCGGGTCTCCAACAATACACACATTGATGTCGCCACGTAAAGACGTCCTCTCCATGGTCGTCTTGGCAACACCACCAAATAACATCAGCAGAATCCCACGTTTGATTTCATCACTACCTGAAAAAACAAGCCAAAAGTGATTAAGCAAGCAGTCCAACACAGAAAGACAGAGAAACGGAGTTAAATCTTGTTTACGTGTATACCAAGTTCCTATTCACCTTAAAGTAGTAGTAGTAGTAGTAGTAGTAGTAGTAGGTATGGCTATTTTTTTTTAAAACCATAATCCACTTCCAGTTATTTTGCTGCATGATATTGCAAACTGGTATTTATCATATTTGAACTTGTATCGATCATGACTTGTAGCACAACTAATTTGACCATTTACTGCACTTTGTAATTCTTTTAGTCATTTATCTATAGTGGCTAAAGAATAAGGAGTCTCGCACATTCACAGAAAATACCTTACTTTGTGTAGCAAAAAACAAAAAAAGCGATACAATGAACAACACGGATCATTGAGAAAAGCACCATGAATGGTGGGGAAGAGACTTGAGCAGAGGTTGTGATAGAGATTCTTGTCTTGGCTCATCTCAAACACTTTCTCCCATTCCTGCACTGTCATCTGGTTCTTCACACTCTCAGCGCTCTGATCCTCCTGACGAAGCTCCTTCCCTCCAAACTAAAAACACAGTCACAGCAACAACAACGTTAAATACAGTAGCTGGAAAGTTTAAATAAAACACACACACACACACACAGCTTTTAATTTAGCTAAAAACTGAAAAAGTGAATAATTTGGGGTAACAGTATGTTGTTCAGGGTGTAATGTTATCAGGTGAAAACAATATACCAGTCCTACTAAAGTCCTTCAGCAACAAGCCGTCTCTTGATATCGTTTACCAAATTTCACATTGCTACTTTAGCACAGTTTTTGGCCGCATCCAAACTGCTGACGTCTTTGTGTGTCGTAGTTTACTCTTGAAGCGTGCAAGCAAAGTCAAGACTGTACGTCATCTTACCTGAGCATGTGAATGCAGAAACATTTTCATAACATGATCAGCGTAATTGAGATTCAACATGGTAAACGAGCGCTGCTAAGTTTAAAGTTTGCATCTGCAATCCTAAGTTCAGTTTACCTTTTTAAAACACAAAAATAGACAATACCTGCTGATATAAACAGACGTTTACTTCGATGCAGGCACAGAATGCACATGCTAGTTGACCTTTAGTCTTTTTGGTGCGCTCCAGAGCAGCTTTTTAGCCGACAGTCTAACAGTCAGCTTTCATCAACACTAGTTCTTTAGCATCGACTTGGTGCATGCCAAGGTACCCAGAGAGTCAATGTATCGTTGTATACAAAGCAAATCTGATGCAATTTGCATTGTGATCAACGGCTCTCACCCGTGGGTTAGTTGGGGCCACATGGTTGGCCAGGAAGGCCAGTCTGTAGGAGAGTTCTCTGACACCCAAAGCCTTGAGCCCCTGAATGCCGTCGGCCTCAAAGCCCTCCTTCCCCGTCACCCTGCTGCTGGTCTCTGCCCGCGTGCCTACAAAGATAAGAAATGCAATGATACCTTGAGATTTAAACGAGTCTCGTATAAATCGAACTGCTTGCATAAAAAAAAATCATGTTTTCCCATAAAAAAATAAGTTAATCCAGTCCGGCCCTCTAAAAAAAACAAAAAACTCCCTTATTAGTGCTAATAACAATGGAAAAACATGTTTTTAATTGCTATAGAGACACACACACACACACAGTTATAGTATATAAGGATTTCTGTGATATAAAATAAAATGTGGTTTTAATAATGAGTTATTTCCTTCGAGACAGACGATACAGTAGCGGCATGTGCGGAAGAGGAGGGTGGATTACGTGTATAACGCAAACACAATACAGAAGTGTAGTGTTTCTTCCCGTGTTGTGTATTGGATAGACTCAGAAGATCATATTTATTATTATTGAACACTCATAACTCGTGCTGCTCTCAGCTTAATACTCGTAAATCACGCATCGCCCCCGGTAACCCCCGCTGTAAAACCAATCTGCCTCTAGTGGAGATCATATGCAATTACACCATAAATGTATATAACACACACCACAGGAAGACTCGCGGGAGATGTGTATGGAAGTTAACGAACACGTGAAGTGGAGGAGTGAGGCAGCTTGAGCTGCTCGTATCTCAAAGCTAAAAATTTGCTCGACGGCTCTCTCGTATCTCAAAATATTCGTATGTCGGGACGCTTGCTTCTTAAGGTATTATTGTATTCCAATACGACTGAAAATGAAAAATAATGCACATGTGGGCAAACGGCTTCCTTTTGTTCTTTCACACAGTCAAGACAAACCCAACAATTTTAGACTGTATAGTATTAACAAAAAACAGAACCGAACCAGCGAGTGCCATGGCGGACACATCAGGCACAACAATCAGTGTGCCGGTGAAGTCACAGCGATCTCCCGCTTGAGCGGATTCCACGGCCTCCGCCCTCAGGATCACCTCCACACTGCGGGGGATGGAGCCTCTCGGCAGCTCCGCCTGCGCCTCCTGGATCCGCACCTGCAGAATCCGAGCAGGGTCAGGATAAACACCCCAGCCCACTTACAACATCACATAATCCAGTCAACATTTACACAATGAACTACAGGTGAAAAGATTAATGAAGGCTTGAAAATATGGCTTCTGAAAATGTGTGAGAAACTTTAATACAATCATTCCAAATTCGAAAAAATAACGAATTAAATTTGCATGAATTGATATTGACTGGTTAACATTTTTGTGATCAGTGACTCACCTGTTGGAAAAAGTTCTAAAAGTTGATTAAGAAAATATTTAAACTTTTTGAAATCAAAATGGACAGTTCCTGTTTTTTTTTTAAGGAATTACAGTATTAATAGTAATTAATCTGTGCATGTATTTTTATTTTTTAACTATGTGCCCTTGCCATCTCTCCTCTGATGACGCGTTTACTGACCGGTTGTCCCGTTGTCTCACTCACATGAGAGCCACCAATAGCAAACCAACACTTCCCAATCAATTCCACATAGACAAAAACCAAAACAAATTCTTGTTCGATAAGCAATTTCACTAAGATACACATTTGAATATTGACGAAAAAGACATCGTAACTTGCGTTTCATACCGGCTTTAAGGAAACACTTCAAGCATGCATGTAAATAAATCTGCTTTGTGCGCTTGTAAAAAAAAACAAAAAAGCACACTTGTTCCTTTAAGCAAAATGTGAAATTAGGAGCTATTATGAAACATGGTTCAGCTTTAAGAGCAAAGTCTCACTGAAAAAAAGCAACCTCTAAAAGCTGCTCAACTGCATTTTATCATCAGGTTTTCTGATTGCTGTAATTGCAAACTGTACAGAAAAAAGTAAAACAGTCACAATTATACATTCGTACTTTCTGGAAGTCAACGAAGCGCGACTTATTGGTGTCGAGCATGAAGCGGCGGCGGTTGGCACACACAGGGTTCTTGCAGATGGTGGGCTGTGTGTATTTGAACTGCTGCTCCACGTCTTTGATCACGGACTGACAGTCCAGACAGAGGAAGGTGCCGCTGACCAGCTCCGGATGCACGGGGTGGGTGCGCACCACCTGACCGCTGATGCGTAACAGGGTGCCGATGCGGGCGGCGGAGAGCTCGCGGATCCTGGGAAGCACGGAGAACGTCACGTTACTCGTTTCACATGCAAAGAGGTTAGCCAGTCATAACGGAGGCAGCTTACATACAGACGAGCAAAAAAAGGCAACTTATAGAAATGCATAAGCATGATATATGCACATTAAAGTGACCGAAAAAAGTTCCGGACAGAAACTTACTTTTGCCTAGATGGGAAGTCTGAGAAAGACAGATAAAACTCTTTAGATGGTGGAATATTTCCATGATCTCGAGCAAAGTGGCGAACGGCTCTGCAGAGAAACGGGTAAACCCTGAAACAACATTAAGACAGATAATATGATTAACAAGTCTGCAGCAAATATATAAATTATATATACATATATATAATACATTTGATTTCAATTAACATGGCCAAACGTCTGCACATGACATTAAGAACGGATATGGCTGTTCGATAAAAACCTTTCCTCCGATAGCACTCTAGAAGTACCATAGTATTACCATGACTTTACTAAGCTCTAGGCTTCTTATATATGTTAATATCTGATATCATCAGGGTAGCACATGGTACTGCCACATTATGTGTTTGTATAGTGTTGTTGAATTGTGGATAATTATACATAATGTAATGCATAGATTTTTGCTTAGGCTTATTTAATGAATGCGTGTAATTAGCATTGCAAGTGCATGCATGACCAAAAAGTGATGCATCTCTTGATAGAAATAACATCACAACATTTATTTCCATGTGAATATCTTGGACTATCAATGCAAGAGTCCAGCGCTCTGTAAAGTCTCCAGCACATCCCAAACACTCTCAGTGGATTTAAACTCAGGACTCAAAAGGGCATCAGTTCATGTGTGAAAGTGAGTCTTCATTCTCCCTCACAACCATTCTTTCACACGTGAATCTTGACATTGTCATCCAGGAATATGGCCATGATCGTCTTCATACATGGTTGTTTAAGAAATGGAAAAACTACACACTTCAAATAGGGTTAGAAGAACTGATGCCAAACGTATAACATGCTAGAAACATAATAATCACTGCAAAAATGATGCAATCATAGAGTCTTAAATCTTAATTTGCCTGCCTTTACATATACATACATCACACACACACACACACACACACACAAAATTTGCCTGCCTTACACACACACACACACACACACACACACACACAAAATTTGCCTGCCTTACACACACACACACACACTACACACACACACAATAACATATGCCTGCCTTTACATATACACACATACACAATGCATACATAACACTACACACACACTAACATTTGCCTGCCTTACACACACACACACACACACTAACATTTGCCTGCCTTACACACACACACACACACACACACGCACGCACGCACACGCACGCACGCACGCACGCACGCACTAAAGAAGCAGCTGCTGCTCGCCTGTAGTACTCCTCCTGGACGGTGGTGGCGAGCTGCTGGTTGTAGTGCTCGATGTTGCTGAAGCTCACAGTCAGCGTGTTTCTCTCGGGTCTGATCAGCTCTTGCGCGTCACTCAGATATAACGCGTCGCCGCTTTGATCCTGAAACCTGACCAATCACACACGTTTTAGAAGCGCATTTGGCTCTGCACGCAAAAGTACCACAACTAACTTGCACTCACTCCTCCAAAAACTCCAGGAATAACTTCTGGCATTTCTCTGCCAGATGATCGCGCACCTGCACACCCGCGCGCGCCACTTCCGCTCCGGCCTCCATCAGACGCACCTGCGACAAGTGACGCGCGCCTTACATTACATATGCACGCGCAGTGACGTCGACGCGGACACGTGCTTGGATATTCAGGGCGAAAATTTGCTCTTGTACAACATTGGGGGGGTCAGAATGCTTAAAGACTTTATAGTGGTAATATACTGTAAATTTATACTCCCCCCCCTTCACCCCAAAATTTTGTAATTTCTTCACCCTCTTGTTGTTCCAAACCTGTATGAGTTTTTATATATATATTTTTTTAAATTACCTTACATTAAAATACTGCATCCCACCTTTTCTAGAGCATAAATATAACCATCCATCAAGTCCATAAACTAGTTATGTATTTTAATTAAAAAACTCATTGACTCATCATAACTTTAATTTCTCTGGCAGCTTTATGTTATTAAATGCATTTACATATTTAGTTTACTGCTATGAAATAATCCAAATTTAAATTGCAATCAAAAATAACAACCCTCATAAATATTAAGAAATATAATGTACCATACAACGATATTTTGGCATTTCTGACCAAATTTCGTTTCCAGCCCCATTTTTTTTCATTAGAAGCTAAAATGAAACATGCCGTTGTTTCTGAATAATGAGAGATTTCACAGTGATTCAGAAATACATACAGAAACTTTTAATTATTTTATTTAACACACATTTAAAAAAGTGAACCACACTATACAAATGGTTTTCAGGTAGCAGGTAACAACGCAGAGATCACGTCCACACACCCGTCACTCCTTCCTGCTCGGGATGTGCACCTTTTTCCTAAATGATTTCCTTTCTTCTCTCAAAACATTTCCGAAGCCCCTATTTGCTAAGATTTCAATGTATCTTTATTCATTTTTTAAACTTCATTTCAACGCTGATAGGCAATAGCATGCTTAATGTGTAGATTTATTTCTGATTGGGTTTTTAAAACCGGCAACGTTTTATTTTGCGAGATTAAAGCTCAAGGTCTCTGTTTGTATGTACATTTTGAATGCAATCTGTCCGTATGGAGGGCATAAACATTCACTGACGCACACACACACTCCTCTTCTGTTAGTCCTTTTCCTTTTTAAACTCTCACATTCCCATCAACACAGGCCGAACATCAAGAGGAATCATATTTATTTCCCGAGACACAACTTAAAAAAGTGAGAGTGAGAGACAGTAAAGACATGGAGGAGTGAGGAAATGATTAGGCCAAGTAGCTGTAGGTGTCCTTCTCTCCATCCACCCGCTCCAGATATTCCTTCTCTATGAGGATGTCAATGCACTTCTGCAAAAGATCAGACGAGACAAAGTCAGTACGAGCGCTCACACACACTTCTGTGAACCAGACTCCATCTGCAGAGGAGAAGCTGACCTTAATGACGGGGACTCGGGGTTTGAAGCGTGACGAGAGCTGGTTCAGAACCTCCGCCAGAAGCTGTTGATGCTTCAGCACCTTCCTCATCTTCATGATCCTCACTATGGCCGCCTGCATGTGAAAAACACACATCAGTACAACATGTTTTTTCAGTAAACCTTCTGAATAGCCAGAAAAACTACTAAAAAGATCTACAGCGATTGCCAAACTTGGTAATGCTGTGTCCCACAATGCAATGCAGTCAGTGTGACCTTCCATGTTTATGGAAGGTTGTTTACGCCACTTAAAAAAATAAGAAAGGTACAGTGTTCACTTATCTCGACTCACGGTTAACTCGCTAATACTATTATGTCGATGTTTTTGAAGTGGAACCGCCAAACTCCCTATTTGTCTTAGTATTTGTCTTCTTGTGGGTTATGTCGATTCTTTTATGTCGCCGAACACTAATATCTCGAGCACAAAAGAGGGACAAACTCTCTACTTCACATGCGCTGAGTTCACGTTGCACGAGCATCACGGTCTGTATGGTCGCTCACTCCAATGACGCTTCACTCACTCTTGCAGCCGCAGAGAAATCAAGCGTTACAGATGCGATCTTGGAAGAGACACAGGAGTTCACCTTCACTGATCAGGAATTCCCAGATTACATTGACATCAACAAAGACGTCGTTACTGATAGAAGCTGTTGTTTTCAAGCAGACCGTTAAAGGCAAAAAGCAACAAAGCATTTTAGAGTTTAAAGAAACCATAGTAACCGCGTGTGCAATACTATCAGAACTGTGTCCGAGTGAAATGACTGTGTTACGAGTGACTGTGTTTACACTGTGAGCGAAATTGTGTTTGCAATGTTGGAGAATATAATTAAAGGTTTGTATGGAGAATGGAAGGTGTTTTTTATTGTATACTGGTAAATCTCTGCTGTTAGTTGGTGCACATATGCCTTTTGTTGGTGCACATATGCCTTCTGCACGTAATAGTTCTCTTTAGCGACTAAACAGTCTTAAGTGAATGTAAACTGTTACAAACAATGATACGCCTGTCAATATAACACACGTCTTAGTGACAGAAGCCTCATATACCTCCTGTTTCCTGTTAGTCGTACAACTAAAGAAAAAGAGAGAATCACTCACTGCTCTTAACTAAACAACCTCTGTAGCTTTTAGGTATTGTGCAGATTTACTTTATTCAGTAATAGAGTGTTAAAGAACCATCTTCTCTCCTATTGCTTGAAATTAGCTCAATCATTCTTATTTTATTATTGACCGTTTGCTTGTCTTTAATGTTTGACCTTTATATTACTTAGGCTAGTGTTATTGTTTGCTGTAATTGTAAGGTCACAAAGGTCAGAAATAAGGAAAGCAATAGCTTTAATTAATTATTTAGGCCGGGCCAGTGAAAGTCTGATCTACTGCCCTGACCAACCAACCAAACTTTGTTTATATTGTTTTTTCTGTGACCAATGTAAAGCTGCTTTGAAACAATCTACATTGTAAAAAGCGCTATATAAATAAAGGTGACTTGACCAACCCCAAAGGATTAAAGCAGAGCGGACAGGGATACCTGAATCAAGAGTTTCCTGTCCTCCTCAATGTTTTTATGGGTTGTTTCCTGTTCCTGTTTCTGCTCGGTCTTCATTGGCACATTAATGTTCACTCGCAGTTTTTTACTGGGGAGAAAAGGCATCAGTCATCAATATTCATATATGCATTTAGCTTTTTCTCTGCATGATTTTAACCTACTTTTTATAACCCAGGAAGAGTTTTATGAGGGTGTCGGGTTTGAATTCCACTTCGTCCACGTTTGCGTTCTCGTCCTCTAAAACCTGCATAGATTTCAACTGTAAATATACTACTATAATAAATATCAGCTTGTGTTGAAGTCATCGTGAAATGCCATATTTATGCATGTAAAATTAAGTTCGAGAAAACAAAAAAAAAAAAAAAACATCTTCCATCAGAAAGTCAAATGAAAATTAAATAAAAAAGGGGAAATTGTGATTTCAGGTCGGCATCTAATGATCCAAAAATTGCTTACCAGCAACTTGGATTTCAATAATATTTGCAAAACCTGCACCAATATGTCCTGAAAACAAAAGAAAAACGCTGTTAGTACACCAAATTAAAAGCATGACTGATATCTGCATTAGGTTTTTGGCTTATTGTACCAAGTCCTCTTTTGTTGACTTACTATTTTGATCTGTGTGCTGTCCGTCAGCTGCTGGACTGTATAAATGTCTTCTGTGTTATACTGAAGTAGAATGGCCATCTGGAACGTAGACGCCTGCACAGACACACACACACACACACACACACAGTCTGATGATTATTTACTTACTATAAAATATCCACATAATTGGATTATTTAAATACAATCCAACAGATGAACCAATTCCATCATTACACTAATCTATAGAAAGTCAGTTAAGTTAATGCATATTCAGCAAATTTACATTAAGGTTAACTTTTTTTTTTAAAGAAAACAATTACAGTAATACCTCGGTTTACAAGTTTAATTCGTTCCAAGAGCGAGCTCATAAACCAAAATGCTCGTACACCAAAACAATTTCCCCCATAAGAACGCACTAAAAATCAATTAATTCGTTCCACACGACTATAAATACCCATTTAAAAAAAATAATAATAATTTGGTTTTACCCTATTAATTAGTTAAAATGATAACCATTAAGATCTCATATAAATACGAATTAATAATTGACAAGTAAACAATAAAAATATTTGACAATTTACTTTAAAGCACTTTAGCTTAGCCATGATGGAGACGAGATGAGGGGTAGTTTACTGTCAGCTAAGGAAAACACAAAACCCGGATTCAAGTGCAAATTAGTGAATTTAATATAATAGTGCAGAAAACAAACCATGTCCTGTGGAGCAGGGCTGAAGTAATAATCCAGAGTGAATGTCATGGAGCGTGAGCACCGGCAGGGACAGCGCACGAGCAAACGGGTGGGACAGCAGATGACATGGGAATCAGGTGCGTGAGATGATGGCTGATGCAGTGATCAGTGACCACGTAAAAATGTGCACAAGGATGCTGAGAGTTAGGACTTTTTCCTCGTACACTGATTCGACCCTCCATGCTCGTACACCGATTTGCTCGTATACCAAGTCGCTCGTAAACCGAGGTATTACTGTATTTTATTCAGCAAGGATGCATTCAGTAAATCAAAAGTGAAAGTAATAATGTTCCAAAAGAATTCCATTTCAAATAAAGGCTTTCTGTTCATCAAACATTATTGCGCTTTCAACAAAAATAAGCAGCAGCACAACTGCTTTTAACATTGATAAGAAAAGTTTATGCAAGTCAGAATATTAGAGTGATTTCTAAATGATCATGTGACACTGAAGTAATGATGCTTTAGAAATATATTCAAATAAAAAAAATACAGAATATAATAATACCTTGAGATACGAGCATAATCCTTTCCAGGATCGAGCTCGTAACTCGAAATGCTCGTATCTCAAATCATTTTCCCCATAAGAGATAACAGAAAAAAAAAAGTATCCGTTCTGGCCCTCTAAAAAAAATTATCTTATTAGTGCTAATAACAATGTAAAAAACATGTTTTTAATTGCTATAGAGACACACACAAATTATAGTATATAAGGATTCCTGTGATATAAAATAAAATGTGGTTTTAATTATGAGTTCTTTCCTTCGAGACAGAAGATACAGTAGTGGATAATGACGGCATGTGAGGAGGAGGAGGGATTACGTAGATAACGCAAACACAAAACGGAAGACTCGCGGGAGATGCATACGGAAGTCCACTACGGCAGCATGTCAAAAAGAAATGAGTGCAAAACTGATGTTTGCACACGTAAATTACATCCACGAGCGGATAACAGATCTACATGCGAAAAAAACGGGAGCCTGCGAGCTCATTTAAATCCCTCGCACGCACACAAACATTCCCCACATGCGCGCTCGATCTTCTCTCTACTTTATTTTAGTAGACGAACACGTAAAGTGAACGAGTGAGGCGGCTTGAGCTGCTCCGTGTGCTCGAACACCTATCATCGGCGTCTGTAAGCTGCTCGTATCTCAAATATTTACTCGTATCTCAAAACAAAAATTTGCTCGAAGACTTGCTCGCATCCCAGAATACTCGTATGTCGGGGCGCTCGTATCTCAAGCTATTACTGTATATATTTCACAGCATGGCTGTTTTAGGTAAAAGGATAAATGCATCTTGGCGAGCAAAAGAGAATAGTAGTGTCTGGAGCCTTCAAGTACCTGTAAGGTGTAGCGGTTTTTGAAGCAGTTGGTGACCAGTTCTCCTTTGGACAGGTGGTAAAGCCAGGTGAGCTTGCGGCCGCTGTGTCTGCTGGCATAGAAGGCTGTGAACCTTTGGTAGCTCCTCTCCAACTGCATCAGAAGAGATGGATAATGGGTTTAGAAAACCCTAGTAAACACCAAGAACAAGTGATTTACATTCAAGCACACCTGTAGTATTACCTCAGACGGCAGTGCAAAAGTGCAGGACTGCTGAAAAGGCCACGAACCCGAGCTCAACACCTGGATGCTGAAGTCCACTAGAAAACAACAGCATTTAGAAACGACTTCCACCACGAACAACAGTATTTAATAGAGCAGAGAGAAGCTCATCCTTACAGTCCAAAGGCTCGGAGTTTGTGAGGTGCTTCTTGAACTGTTCGTTGAGGTCTTTGCTGACTCCAATGTCCTGGAACATGCGCTGGAGTTTCGATGTGTATTCAAAGCCACACGCTTGCTAAACACGACAAACCAAACGGCGTTAGACACCAACGACAGATGCAGTGAACTACAACTACATTAAAAAGCACAATGACACCACTAGCATTAATCGAAACAATGTTGAAATGAAGCATATTAGATGAAAAATTTGACAAAAGAAATTACTAAAACTTAAAGCTAAAGGATAAAAAAAAACAAATATGACAAAAGCACAAAAAAATTACCAATACTTAAACTGAAATTACATTAAAAACAATTCAAATATAAAAACATTATATATACAGGAATACAACATGAACACAATAAAGATTTGATCATTTATTCATTAATAACGTTCAATATTTAGACTTGTTCTGCATTGTAAATTCATTGTAAAGTGTTCAAATCTAACCACTTCATATCTGTGTGATGATTAATGTTAATTTAAAAAGACCCCCCCCACTTAAGTTACTTGACCCCCCCATTAATTTTAATGGGAATTCCCAGTTGTGAGCGCGTACGTACGCAAGTGTGCTCTGCATTAAGGATGTTGTATAGTGTCATGCCTTCATTTGTATGTGTTTGTTATGGATTATTCCTGATTTTTTTAAATATATTTTTTGGTAATTAACTCCTATAGAGGTCAAAATGACCAGCTAGGGAATGACGCGTTTCTTTTTTTTAAAATTTCAATCAAACAAACTCCTCGAATTCAGTATTTTTTTGTGCTTTCCCAGTTCAATTGTGGAAAAAAATCCAGGTCACTTTATTTTTTTATTACTTTTAATCAAAATGACCCGAGGGAAGGATGATCTTAATTTAACCTGTCCGATGATAAATTAATTGTTGAATCAGAGTGATTTATTGAAATTATGCTATTTTTTTCAACTGAAGTTTAAATTTGAGATGCTATTAATCAAAGAACAAGAACACAACATTACATTACATCTTGGGTTGATTTTAGGGCGTTTAAGCTTTATAAACCATTTAACACGTTCGTATTTTCGTGAGCCGTGGAGGAACTCTCGCACCTTTAGTTTGGAGATCATGCTGGCCTCTGCGTCGTCGCTGGCGCTGTTCTGATGGACCAGACGCTTGGCCAGCATCTTCGCGTAGAACTTCTGGAACACGTCCTTGTCCTCAATGTACTTAAACACCACCATCTACAAACCCAAAACACATACATGAAGTAAAAGTGCTGTGCAAAGCGTTTTGGAGATCATCTGATAAAATCAAACGGACCACTTGATTTAGAGTGTCTTCAAGTTCTGCCTCCTCTGGGTTTTTGGAGCTGCAATATCAGACAGAGGTTCGATTAGTTCCAGCACAAGCATCTAAAAACATTTACGACAGACAGACACCTAAACACACACCTCTTCTTGAGGAGAGAGTCGCAGTATCTGGCCAGCAGCTCAGGAGATTTGCTGGAGGACTGAACCATCTTGGTAACCGCATTATTATTGATGAAGCGTCCACAAGCCTGAACACAGAAAAAATACGTTCTTGAATGTGTTCAATATCCAAAAGCTATTTGCAAAATCTAGTCTTAAAGATATGCTTCATTATTATATGCAATATACTATACAGTAATACCTTGAGATCAAGCATCCCAACATACGACTATTCCGTGATACGAGCAAGCCTTCAAGCTATTTTTTTTCTTTGAGATACGAGTAAAGATTTGACATATGAGCAAGCATTCAAGTAATTTTTGCTTTGAGAAATGAGTAAAGATTTGAGATACGAGCAAGCTTTCAAGCTATTTTTGCTTTGAGATACGAGTAAAGATTTGAGATACGAGCTAGGCTTCAAGCTATTTTTTTTGCTTTGCGATACGAGTAAAGATGACATATGAGCAAGCCTTCAAGCTATTTTTGCTTTGAGATACGAGTAAAGATTTGAGATACGAGCAAGGCTTCAAGCTATTTTTGCTTTGAGAAATGAGTAAAGATTTGAGATACGAGCAAGCTTTCAAGCTATTTTTGCTTTGAGAAATGAGTAAAGATTTGAGATACGAGCAAGCTTTCAAGCTATTTTTGCTTTGAGATACGAGCAAGCCTTCAAGCTATTTTTTTTGCTTTGCGATACAAGTAAAGATGACATATGAGCAAGCCTTCAAGCTATTTTTGCTTTGAGATACGAGTAAAGATTTGAGATACGAGCAAGGCTTCAAGCTATTTTTGCTTTGAGAAATGAGTAAGGATTTGAGATACGAGCAAGCTTTCAAGCTATTTTTGCTTTGAGATACGAGCAAGCCTTCAAGCTATTTTTTTTGCTTTGCGATACAAGTAAAGATGACATATGAGCAAGCCTTCAAGCTATTTTTGCTTTGAGATACGAGTAAAGATTTGAGATACGAGCAAGGCTTCAAGCTATTTTTGCTTTGAGAAATGAGTAAGGATTTGAGATACGAGCAAGCTTTCAAGCTATTTTTGCTTTGAGATACGAGCAAGCCTTCAAGCTATTTTTTTTGCTTTGCGATACAAGTAAAGATGACATATGAGCAAGGCTTCAAGCTATTTTTGCTTTGAGATACGAGTAAAGATTTGAGATACGAGCAAGGCTTCAAGCTATTTTTGCTTTGAGAAATGAGTAAGGATTTGAGATACGAGCAAGCTTTCAAGCTATTTTTGCTTTGAGAAATGAGTAAAGATTTGAGATACGAGCAAGCTTTCAAGCTATTTTTGCTTTGAGATACGAGCAAGCCTTCAAGCTATTTTTTTTGCTTTGCGATACGAGTAAAGATGACATATGAGCAAGCCTTCAAGCTATTTTTGCTTTGAGATACGAGTAAAGATTTGAGATACGAGCAAGGCTTCAAGCTATTTTTGCTTTGAGAAATGAGTAAAGATTTGAGATACGAGCAAGCTTTCAAGCTATTTTTGCTTTGAGATACGAGCAAGCCTTCAAGCTATTTTTTTTGCTTTGCGATACGAGTAAAGATGACATATGAGCAAGCCTTCAAGCTATTTTTTGCTTTGAGATATGAGTAAAGATTTGAGATACGAGCAGCTTACAGACGCCGACACTAGGTGTTCGAACACTCGGAGCAGCTCACACGCCTCACTCCTTCACTTGACGTGTTCGTTGACTTCCTTACGCATCTCCCGAGAGTCTTCATGTGGTGTGTGTTATATACATTTATGGGGTAATTGCATATGATCTCCACTAGAGGCATCTTGGTTTTACAGCGGGGGTTACCGGGGGCGACGAGTGATTCACAAGTATTAAGCTGGGAGCAGCACGAGTTATGAGTGTTCAATAATAATAAATATGAGCTTCTGAGGCTATTTAATACACAACACATTGTGTTTGCATTATCTACATAATCCCTCTCTCCTCCGCCTCCGCACCTGCCGCCATTATCCACTACTGTATCGTCTGTCAGAAGGTAAGAACTCTTAAAATAAATGGTTTTAATTATATCACAGGAATCCTTATATACTGTGTGTGTCCCTATAGCAATTAAAAACATGTTTTTTTCCCATTGTTATTAGCACTAATAAGAGAGTTTTTAGAGTCCCGGAACGGATAATTTTTTCCTGTTATTTCTTATGTGGGAAAATGATTTGAGATACAAGCAATTCGAGTTACGGGAACGGATTTTGCTCGTATCTCAAGGTATTACTGTACCTTTTATTTTAGATGGATGGGACAGTTTCACCCATTTAAGGCCCTGATATACTTCATGCAAACTTAAAGAACGAACTGGTGTGATGTAACTTCGAATCAGAATAAGTTAAACTAAATTAATTTTAATTATCTAATTCAACCTTGATCAAACAGAACTACAAGGACGGTCATACCTTGTCAAGAGCAGCCACAAAACCAGCATCATTGTTGAATGCTGACATCACCAAGGCGTTGTACTTCTTGTGGACGTCCAAAATGGTCTGAACGTACATTTTGGGGTCCTTTTAGAAAATGTGAAAAAAAGAAAAATTATGATAATCAGAGCAGATCACTAGTCATTTCTAAGCTCAGGTGTAAAGCATTCAGGTTGGTTGAGGTTTTAAAGCTATTCCAGCCCCCTTGATTATTTTCATGCGGAGAAACCAGTTCAAAAACTATAAAAGTGCATCTTAAGAAAAAAAATTCTTTGCTTTTGATGAAAAATAAACACTAAAATGAACTCAGGGTTGACTTCAAAAAATATTCTAAAATGTTTGCTGAGAAATATAATTTTATAAGAGAATAAACCACAACAATTGAACAAAATGTGTTCATGAGATAAAAATAGTGACGATCTCAGCTTCAGACGGTATAATGTACATCTCAAGCAAAGACTCACATTGAGAGCAGCCTCCCCGCATTTCTCGATGGCTGCCAAGCCTTGATTATAAATGTGCGTTTCCAAAAGTTTCTTCAGTTCTCCCAATCCGTCTGTGATCCGTGATACAAGATTGTACATGCGACCAAGATCTACAGACAGAAAGAACAAACTATGGTTGAACAGTTCGATCTGAAGTATTCATGTAGATTCTGTTTCCACTGTGATTCACACCTTCGTTTTTGTCTGCGTCCAGAAGGTTCTGGAACTCTGTGTGGAAGATCTCCAGGTGTTTCTCGATGAGAACCTGCTCACACTTCCTGGCCAGCTCATCCTGTGTGCTCTCATGAAGGTAGACCTGCACCCTCCTCTGCTCCTCCAACAAACGAGCCTCGGCCTGCAACACATACAGCTCAACACTTCAGCTTCACAACACAGACAAAGGTATATCTTTCAACTTTTTGATGGGGAAAAAATAGAAAGGAAGAAATTCTAGCTAAAAATAAGGAAAAAAATGCAATAAAATATTTATTTTTCTTATTTTTAGCCACTATAGATTTGTATTTATAATAAAAAAAAATTATATATATATTTTTTTATAAATACAAATCTAGTTACAAAAAAAAACATTTAAAAATCTGTTCTGTTGAATTCTAGAAAAGTTTTTTTTTTTTTTTTACAAAAATATTCGTTTTTGCAACACTGATAATAATCATTAAAAAAGTGCTTTTAAGAAAATGAAAAAGATGCAGAAAAAAAATTTAAATGCTGTACAAAACAATAAGGTGCATCTCCACATGTCATGCATTTAAACTAAACAAGGAAGAATTATATTTGTTGATATTTATATGCAAGTATTAATACATTATAAACATAATATTTACATCATAATAATACTTTAAGCACAAATTAAATTTAAATATTAAGAACGTGACTTCCAAAAAAAACTGATATCCCATCAAAAATATAGTTTAAAAATAGCTTGCAACGCCATGGTCATGGGTTCGATCCCCAGGGAAAGCCAGAAGTGATTACATTTACATTTCTGCATTTGGCAGACGTTTTTAAATCCAAAGCGACTTGCATTGCATTCAAGAAACATTGATATTCTAATCAGTTCTTGCTTTCCATTGTAATCGAACCCATGACCTTGACGTTGCAAACGCCACACTCTACTGATTGAGATACAGGAAAGCAAGAACTGATTAGAATGTCAATGTGTTTCTTGAATACAATGCAAGTCGCTTTGGATAAAAGTGTCTGCCAAATGCATAAATGTAAATATCTATCAATTATAAAATATTAATATCAAACTCCAATAATACTGTAATACTTGCAAGTCGCAAGATGGAGGGGGTTCAGATATAGCCGTTACTTGCCAAATAAATGAGTCTTAAATAAATGGTTGACCCAAAAGACAATTCTGTCATCATTTACTCTCCAAACCTGTTTTTCTTTCTTCTGCTGAACACAAAACGGGATGTTGTGAAGAATGTTGGTAATAAAAAAGTTGATGGGCCTCATTGACTTCCACAGTCAGGGGTAAATCCAATGGAAGTCAGCGGCTACTATCAGATGTTTGGTTACCAACATTCGTCACAATATCTTCTTTTGTGTTCAACAGAAGAAACAAACCCAGGTTGAGTCCACAAACTCTTCTAGAAGTCACTTTGTAAAAGAAGTCAAGCTGTTTGTGCCAAACCTTCTTCATGTACTCAGTGACAGGATTCTGCTGCAGGAACTCTGTGCTTTCCCTCGTGTAAAACCGTTCAGTGTCCGCCAGGAACTGAGTCTCAAAATATTCCTTATAGACAGACAGAGTCGGACCTTTAGCGAAGGCATCGTCCTCGTTGAGACCCAACTCCACTGCGAGAGACAGGAAGAATCAAACTAAATTCATCATGATGTAAACTAGGCCTGCAACAACTAATGGATAAAATCAATTACTGCAGATAATGAAAATAATCTGATCGGAAATTGATCGGAAATGCTTATTTCTATGGACAAAACCCGTATGGAGAACAGATGCGGGAAAAGTTCATAATCCAACGAATTTCTGAAACACGTGAAGGCTTTACATTTATAGGAGCCTCAAACCATTTAAAGCGCATAACTTTCATATCCTCATCTATAAATCTCAGTCTTTTGTGGTTGGTTGAGCCATAGTGTATCTCCACAATAATTGTATTGGCTGGTCGAATCAGTTTATTACTATCATGATTAATATTACAATTACTATTAATTATTACTATTATTATTATGGTTATTATTGTCATGTATATTATTGCTATTACTACTATTATTATTATTTTATTATTGTTATATGTTATTATGTTTTTGGTATGAATACGACCTAAAGTATAAATGTATTACTGTTACTATGAGCATCTTAAATTACCTTTAATTACATCTGTATAACTAAAATACCCCATTGCTTAAACTTAACCTACATGCATCACTACATTTATATTCAGCGTTTTCCCCCCCCCCTCTATTTGTTATTGTCTTTCTACCCTCTATACGTGTATGTAACTAATCACTTGTATAAGCTCCTATGATTAGTTAATTTGTTATTTTTTTCTCTCAATAAAAAAAGCAAGTATTTTTTGCGTATTCTGTTAACGTTCAGAGATTAATAAACGAGTGTCGGTGGGAAGATGAAACAACAGGAGCACAATAATTCTGACTAAAATACTAATTTCATAAAAATAAAAAGAGTTAAGTGTAGGTTTAAAATTCAACATTTAACAAGTAATTGTATTTATGAGAGGCACTATTGCTGGAATAGTCCATTAATGTAATATAATTACTATGTTCAAACGGGTGAATGTGTGCGTTCTTTATAAGACTTTTATAATTTTTAATTTAGGTTTAAAATATATTTTAACCATTTGTTTGCTTCGATTGTTCAGCATAGCCTACATAGATGTTCATGTATATGTATATGTATCTTTATATAAACACTGTTTGGAGGACGTGGAATAACATGGTTTCAAATAATGAATTAAAAACAATCTGATTAATTGACAACATCAACATAATTCGATTATCAAGCACCATAGGACTGGACGACGCCACTGATGAGTCTCGTGTTGATGGTTTCTCCGTTCCTCTCCTTCTCAATCAGCTTCAATACCGCATTTGTGACCTTCGAACAAAGATATACAATACATTTATTAGAGTTGAGCACTTTTCCCTAATTTGACAGGTTTCCAGTTTCCAATCTCACCTGTTTGTTCAGAGGCCGAAACAAACATTCCCTCCACGTCACCAGAGCAAGCTGGAAAAACACCCACACATTCACAAGACATGCATATCACGACATGACATCAGAAACGGACTGAAATTGTGCTGTAATGCGCAAGAGAAGCACTCACAGAGTAGATTTCGTAGATCCCTTTCCGGCCCTCGTCACACTCCCGGCGCACCCAGTGGCGGTTGAGATAAGCACAGATCCCGTTGAGCACTTTACTGGAGAACCTGTAATCCTCCCACTGCTGCGTGTAGAACTTCAGAACGCTCTCGTCCATCAGATCCTCTCCGTCCTGAGGGCAACATTTGGAGTTTATGGGTGCTTTCACACTCGTTTCGAATGCCTGGTCCAAAAGTGTTCACCTTACATTATCTGTGTCCGAACAAAAGCTGCTCGGTTTAAAATTATTTGTTTCAAACCCTTGGTTTTGTATATAGGCCCTGTTTCCACCTGCTGTTAAGATGCATTTTGGTTGATCAGATCACAAGTAGATGAGAGAGACATTCCCATTCACACCTGATGGTTTTATCCGTCTCTTTTGTCCACTTTCAACCCCATCTGTCCAAGGGGAGGGTCTATGGGCGGGTGAATCATGAGTTTTTCAAATCTTTTGATCTAATGGACGAAATAAGCTCTTACAACTTGCATATGAACACAACCAGAGAAAAGAAACACGCCGAACGCAGTGAGTGCCTGTTAGAAATCAGGAATGGTGAGAGAACATTGCACTTGGTACGTATCTAACTAAAGCGTCTCATAATGTTTGATGTGCGTCATGTCAGTAGGCAGTTTGTTGCGGCTGTTCAAACACATCGGATCAAATGAGTGTTACACTATGAAAGCAATCTGATCGAATGTGTTTTCAACTCCCTCTGGAAGTCGTTGAAAGTGGACTCGTTTACACCTGTTTTCAGCGTCGTCCACTTGTGATCCAATCGACCAAAGCGCAAATAGCAGGAGCAAACACAGCCGTAACAGAGCTTGTGTTAATCTGCCGAGAATGTACTGCAAATATACAAACATTTGACAAACTGTTTTTTTTTTAATCCTACGTTATCAACTCAGATTCCAGTTCGTCTGCAGGTGTGAACCAAAGTCCTCTGACGTCAATCGCACCAAAAGTGCTGGTGTGAAGCACCCTAAATTAACCCTGTTTCTGAATGAATCTTTTAAGTGAAAGACTCTTTATCTTGGTTATTGTTGTCTATTGGTTCTTCACAAAGCATCCACTTTGTTTTTGTTGATGACAAAACATTTTCACAGTCTCTTAGTGGATTTATAGTCTTTTAGTTAAAATTACAGTAGTACCTCAAGATACGAAAGGCTCAACTTACGAAAAATCCAAGTTACGAAAGCAAAGATGAAAAATTGTACTGCTCTACATACGAAAAGTTTCAAGATACGAAAGGTTTCTGAAAGTCCGAGATTCGCCCCATAACAATTTTGAAACTCGCGCCGCACGCCGCCATTTTAGTTATAGTAACTCGCCACCATCCTCCTGCTCTCCCATTGGTTCCTGATGCTAGCCAAGCCATGAGATCCTTCTCTCTAATTGGACAGCATCCCTCCCATCATGCATCTTCTATACGTACGTGCTGGCGTGCTTTAGCTCAGCCACTCCGCACCCCAAACTTTACATTTGTTATGTGTTTTCGTAAAGTTAAGTGTACGTACGTTATCTGCCGTTTGTC